>JAMQGT020003687.1:0-33450 GCA_024447675.2 Pterophyllum scalare | reverse complement strand
TCATTATCAGCCACTGCCTTAATTGTTGTACAGGTGTATATATTTCAAAGTGATCTTTTGGTTTTATATTTTTCTGTGTTTAAGTTTGAATTTATTTAAATTATTAGTGTTTTATTCTTTCTATAGATGGATGCTGCTGTAACAACAGAAATTTCCCTCTGGGATCAATAAAGTTTTCTGATTCTGATTCTGACAAGAAAATTTTTTCCAGTTTCCAGACCAAAATCATTGTTGTTACATTTATGTGTTGAAATCATGACATTGGCAACCATTTGTTTATAGCACTGTGTTGTATTGTAGGCTATTTGCATTGCTACAGTGTGTTTGTACAGTCCTGCGGTCCAATGCCAGTCTCCACTCTAACTGCTAAACCCTCTAAGGCTTAACTGGCATCATCTGAAGGGCACAGACATCAAACCATCATCAAAGTTGATTTGCATAAACCGTTTAGATATTTATCATTCCCCAAACAGATAAGTGGAGGACTGGTACAGTGAAGGGTCCAGTCTGGTGAGGACGCTCAGACTAACTGAAGCAGTGAGGTGAGTGTCCGAGCAAACCACAGAAGAAACTAACAAAATAAAAAGTGACACTTTTTCCAAAACAAACGAACATTACAACTTTGGTAAAAATCTGTTAGAACTGTTTTTGGATGTGTGCAGCATCAACTGGAAAATTCTTGCCACATGAAAATATGTTGGTGTGATGTGACAGCTGACAGTCAGAATCGATACAGCTTACGATGTAAATATAAATGTGGAATGATGTCACATCAGACAAACTTCAGTTTCTATCTGCAGCAGGGCCGTAGAGCTTCAGTGTTTATGGTCTGGACCAGAGGTGCCCACACTTTTTCAGTTTGCGAGCTACTTAAAAGATGGCAATCATAGCGTGGTTAAATGCGCATGTGTAGGGTAGTACGAAATGGATGGATGATAGTTCATCATCCATCTTCTACTTCTTTTTAATGCCGTGCGTTCTACATTTTTTCCCCAACTTCATTGGGAGTTCCATGCGATCTACCTGCAGTCCTCTTGCAATCAACCAGTAGATTGCGATTGACGTATTGGGCACCCCTGGTCTTGAAGAGGGGCTGGACTCAGAATCACTGGCCTCTCTCCCCACCCTCCACAACTTGGTACCTGTGCACTGTCACAGCAATTCACAGTGGGAGTTGGACTCCACCTTGTTACTGATTTTGTTAACAACCTTTTGTCTCGGTGGTGGAGTGTTTCTGGTCTGTAACTATAATTTAGTTAATTTAGTTAATGCAGTATTTCTGATTCGGCAGCTACACTGAGGCAGACGGGGAGGCTTCAGAGGGTAGTGAAGACAGCACAAAGAATCGCTGGCTGCCCTCTCCCCTCCCTGATGGACATCTACATCTCCTGCTGCATCAGCAGAGCAAGAAACATCATTAAGGACAGCTTACACACTCTTATTTTCTGTATTTTTTATACATTTTATTTTCTGTATATTTTTATAAGTTGTAATTTATATTTTATAATTTAGAAAGTTTGACTTTCTATTGCATGGCACTGAAAAGGAGTGGCCCTCCAATCTCAGTGTACATCCTGTATTATGACAATAAAGGCACTCTATTCTATTCTATTCTATTCTATTAACTCTTGAATTAAAGCTGAAAGTCTGCACTTCAATCACATATTGATTGTTTGACATTTCATGAAAGCACACATGCACAAGCATACAAACTCACCTATCAGTAAACAGATTCTTTATTGTTTTCATGTCTAATATGTGCTGTATTCGTTTTGTTTTGCACACTGTCCTTTTCTATGTCAGCAATAAAAACACCCCAGCCCTACCTGATATTTACCATCAGTGAAATCTGTAATGTATAGATTAAAATGTGTAGAGGTTGCTCAGTTTAATACCCTGGATGGTCCTCGGTATAAGCAGCGTATCTGATCCCAGGACTGTTCCTGCTGAAGGTCCAACGTCGCCTCAGCAAACACCTGGGCCACAGCACAGTGGAGTCAAAGCACAAATATTAGGATGACAGAAAGCAGCACTGCTACAAATTATTAGTTGGTTTAGGCTTATATTTGGTTGATGAAATTCATGTCATCTCAATAACACAGTTGATATTAATGTTGATATTAATGTACATGCTGCATCTTCATCTTACAGAAAGAGACGGCTTGGGTCCAGATTTTAGAATCTACATGTGACTGGAGCAAATGAGTTTGGTACTCTGATCATCCCATGATTTCAAAATTACTGCTCAGATGTATTAAACTGGAATTATGCACCAAGTTTAACATTTGAGCATAAACAATTCCTGCAGAGCCTAAAACTGCAGACCACCATCCCACCACCTGGGATCTGATAAAACCTTACCTTCTTCCTGTGAGCCACTGCTCCTGTGTCATTATGTACTGAGGTAACATGAGTCTGTGGCAGAGAGGAGGACAGGTATGTTAGACCCTGTAAGACATTCTTCATCCTTGGACTCAAATCAGCATTGTGACTAAATCGAAGCAGCATAAACAGGCCTTCCAAAAGGGTGAAGTCCCTCCTGAGAGCGACCCATTCTTTCATTAATGTTTGTAGAAGCAGTCTGCATGCCTAGGTGCTTGGTTTATACACCTGTGGCCGTGGAAGGGACCGGAACAAGTGAATTCAATGATTAAATGGTGACTGAATGCTGTTGGTAGTATAATGTATTGAGAGTATGATCGTGCCAGGTGATGACCAATGTTGACTGATCCAAGAATATAAGTAAAAAATATTAAAGTAAAAACAATTTTAAAAAAAATAAATAACTGAAAATTGGTCAGGAACATACTCTCTGGTGTAAAGTTTCCAAGAACACTAGACATTAACGTCCAACTGTACAATTATATATATTTCAACTGTAAGGAAGCTCAAAAACAGGTTTAAGAACAAAAATACAATTTACCCACAGACATGGGAATCCTCTCTTGGAACAAAAAAACATCTTTCTAGTTTGAAAACAGTACCTGCATCACCACTGCAACAAAGATCATCAAATATTTTTTTTTATCAATGTCAAAAATATGTTTCTGCTCCTGACAAATCTCTTTAGCTCCTCTTAGATGGGAAACTGTTTTCATTTCAACTGCATTAACTTCGAGTTTTAATCTGATCCCAGTTCAGTAGCAGCAGAGCACTTCTACATATGGGAACATCCCATTAACGCTGATTTACCAAAGCTAAAAATAGCAAAACAAGCACTGATATCAGAGAGGTAGAATATGGCAGAGCATTGATAAAAATCACAGTATCATAAATACAGTCTTGTTTTCAAAGAAGTTGGGATGCTGTGAATGATCTCAGGAAAAACACCAGGTGTGGGCAAGCTGGGGAAAAACTCCCAGTGAGCTAGGCTGGCCTGTAGGACTCCAGAGGCAGCCGGCAGGTATCAGGAGGCCAAGCAGAGCACGCCTGTGACGGTGCCAAAAACTCAGGTGCAAAAACTTAGGTGACGCAAATCTCAGGTGCAGGCCTCTTTGGTAAGAGCTTGGTTTGCTTTGCCAGTGAGTCAGACTTGCTCCCAGTGGGGGGTTGGACTCCAAGGATTTTTACGAACAGAATTTCTAGGTGCAGCCACGAGGCAGAGAGTGGCTTCAGGATTTCACCTCTGCTTTTGACAGATGACGTGCTGCTCTTGGCTTCATCAAGTGATGACCTCCAGTTCACACTGGGGTGGTGTGCCTCAGGGATGTGAGACAGCTGGGATGAGAATAAGCACCTCTCAGGTCAAAGGTGATGTGCCCACTCTGGATTGGGAATAACTTGCTGCCCAGAGTGGAGGACTTCAAATATCTCGGGGTCTTGTTAACAAGTGAGGGACAGAAGGGGTGAAACTAACAGCTGGATTGGAGCAGTGTCTGCAGTGATGGTCCATCATGGTGAAGAAAGATCTGAGCATTAAAGCAAAGCTATCAACTGATAGAATGAGCTTCCTCCAAAGGGTCCCTTAGAGAAAGGGTGAGGAGCTTGGTCATTCCGGAGGAACTCGAGTGTAGAGTCATTACTGCTTCACAGTTCGGGCATTTGACTAGAAAGTGTCCTAGATGCCTCCTAGGAGAGCTGTTTTGAGAATGTCCGACTGACCCAGAACATGCTGGAGAGATTATGTCTCAAGACCAGTGTGAGATGGCATCAGGGTCCCGCTAATAGAGCTGGAGGAGGTGGCTGCAGCAGAAAATGGATGGATGGATGACTGAAAAGCATTCTCTGTTGTGCTGAGATCAGGTGACTTGGCCACTGAAGAATATCCCATTTCTTTTCCTTTCAAAACTCTTGGCTTTGTTTCACAGTATGCTTGTCCGCTTTCACTCCCTCTGCTCCTTGCTGCTTCACTATTATTATTTTGGTGGTTTGGGAGCAGACACAATCTCTCACACTCTTACAGAGTCTTACACACACACACACACACACACACACACACACACACACACACCTGTGCCAGCGACGTGCTGCGGCATCTTCTTGGTTCAGTGGAGGACCCGCCCCGTCCCCCGTGGCTGGACGAACATTTGTAGCACCTCCACTGCCGCTGCAGCTCTGAAGCAAAGCCCCCCACACAGTCCTTTTGCTGCAGGCACTGCAAGTGGTACAGGTGACCACAGCTGGTAAGACACAAACACATTCTTATCAACAAAATATGTCTTCTTTTTTTTTTTATAACATTTATTGGGCAAGAAAACAATTGTCAGTTGTATCAGTATCAACTGCTTTTGGCTGCAAGCTCCAGTCAAGGCATCCTCCTAGCAACCCTAAACTGCCCAAAGGAAGACGCTGAAAAAGAAGCCAAACTGGATAAACGATGTGTATATATGAAGCCTAGTGTGGGCAGTTTGCTGAGTGAGCTGTCACGTTCAGCCTTATCATTCTACTCAATGTATTTATGCTCAGACGTATTCCAGTCTGGATCATGGCTGTGTTCACCTTTGCCTTTTAAGATTTTTGGGCTTTTAGCATCAGGTGGTTTGGGCAGAGGCCACTTTTAGATTCCTGCTGATGTGTGTACCAAGGCACTTAAACAGTAGGCTATTCTAATTAATTAGCTATTGATGAAGAGAGATCTAATTATTGATCGTGCTGTTCTGAAGTTATTTTGTTCTCCTTTTTCTTCTCCTTCCCCTCACCTCCAGATGGCTGCCCCTCCCTGAGCCCGGTTCTGCCGGAGAGCCCCGATGACACTGTTGTTGTGTTGGTGTTATATAAATAAAACTGAACTGAACTGATGATTTCATATGGCTTTGTTTGGTCGGGGCCAGGTCATTATCCCTGGACTAATGGAGTGACTACAGGACTTAATTGCTTAAAGGTACTCAATACTCAATCAGTTGCTACAATGACACCATTTGTAATTTACTGTTTAGTTCATTAACATGTTGGTAAAACTCTCCACAGATGGCTTCAGCATTATCAATTTATAGATTATGTGAAAAAAAAGGAGTTGTGAGTTTGTTAAAATTATACAACACAGACACAGGCAGACAACTAGGTGGGCACCCCATGTCATATGAGGTGGCTGGAGGTAGAGGAAGGTTGGTGGTTCAATTCTGCTCCAGTCTGCATGCCAAAGTGTCTTTGGGCCAAACTGGTCTCCGATGCATCCATCAGAGTGTGAGTGTGTGTGAAGCACTTCAGTGTAGAAAGAAGTGCTTGTATGAATGCATGAATGAGATATGTTGTATGAGGCACTTTGAGTGCGCCAAGTAGAGCAGAACCACACAAGGATGTCCATAAGTGCACGTGGCACCAGGACACCCTAGGTTGCAGGTCGATAATCAATTTTGTAATCATATCATCAGATCTGCGGCCGTATGTTCTGGACACTCAGATGAAGACAGGAGCTGAGCTGTTAACTGATCACCACCTGGTGGTGAGTGGGATCAGGTGGTGGGGGAGGATGCTGAACAGCCATGGCACAACTAAACGTGGTGTGAGGGTGTGCTGGGAATGCCTGGCAGAGGCCCCAGTCCGTGAGATCTTCAACTCCCACCTCTGGCAGAACTTCGGCAGCATTTCAAGGGAGGCTGAGGACATTGAGTCCGAATGGAACATGTTCCACACCTCCATTGTTGGTGCACAGAGCTGCAGCTGCAAGGTGGTTGGTGCCTGTCGTTGTGGTAATTCCTGAACCAGATGGTGGTCACCAGATGGTGGTCACCAGAGGTGAAGCGAGCCATCAAGCTGAAGGAGTCCTATTGGGCTTGGTTGGCCTGTGGGACTGGTACCAGCAGGTCAAGCGGAGCGTGGCTCTGGTGGTGGCCAAAGCAAAAACAGGTGTGGGAGGAGTTCATGGAGAAAGTCTTTCAAACAGCCTCGAAGTAATTCTGGCAAACCCTCAGGCAACTCAGGAGGGGAAGGCGATGCTCTACTCACACGGTCTATAGTGTGGGTGGGGTGCTGCTGACTTCAACTGAAGCTATAGTCAGGCGGTGGAAACTTCCAGGACCTCCTTAATCCCAGGGATGAGTGGGATGACTCACTCACCACTGGGGGTGAGGTCATTGAGGTGGTTAAACAACTCCTTGGTGGCAGGGCCCCTGGGGTGGACGAAATTTGCCCTGAGTTCCTGAAGGCTCTGGATGTTGTAGGGCTGTCTTGGTTGACACGCCTCTGCAACATCGCGTTTAGATCTGGGGTGGTGCCACTGAATTGGCAGACTGGGGTGGAGTTCCCCATCTTCAAAAAGGGGGGACATGAGGGTGTGCTCCAACTATCAGGGGATTCAATTCAATTCAGTTTTATTCATATAGCACCAAATCATAACAGTCGCCTCAAGGCGCTTCATATTGAAAGGTAAAGACTCTACAATAACTTACCAAAAGTTCTTGATTAGTGCTTTAACGTTCATCACGTTTCTATCAAATATACCCAGTGTGCGTGTGTTACCTGAAAACAATGATCTCCTCAGCTGAATCCTGCCTCCTCTTGTACTGCTGGAGGCAGATGTTACAGCAGTCTTGTCGTGGGTGAAGTCCTCTGGTGACGGCGGCACGCAGGTGAGCCAGGGACCAGTGGAGGTCATGGTTCAACAGATTGGTGGTTGTTTCAAGCAAAGTCTAAAGGAGATTTTTTTTTTAAATATTATGTCTGTATTTATGTGACATCAGAATTTAAAATGTGTATTAGAAGAACTGTTACTATGATTACACCTTTCTAAAATATCAGAACTTTCTGAGAGATTAGAAAATAAGCTATTCAGAATTACTATTAGCAGAACCTGTCCAGAAGTAAGGAAGACATGCATCTGGTTTTGTTGTGTTTCTTCAGGATGTCTAGAATTTAGCACCACTTCCATTCATATAGAAAAAACATTTTAACTTTGTTAAAAATGCTTAAAATAGAACATATCTCTATTCATTCAAGTCATAAGATGTGGCTACTTATCTTTTAACTTTTTTGCTCATGGCCAACAATGATTACTTACACTGTTATTCTGTGTCATATACCTACTGCTTTTTGGACAACCATCTCCATAATGAATATCTCCTTACCCACATCTCAGCCATTACAACACGTTTCTAACCCCAGCCCTACCCCCAACTCTAAATTTACCCCTCAATCACACTTTTGTCTGAACCAGACAGTTTAAACCTCAAAATGGTGCTCACAAATATTCACACACACACACACACACACACACACACTCACCTGTTCATAGTTAAATGTGTCCAGCATGCCCAGAATGAGGCCTTGAATCTCTGCGAGCTTGCCTTTCCCATAGACTGGATCCTAACAAACAGAAGCAAATGAACAGACTGCTGTGAGTATAACATGAACCAGGGAGAGGAGCCGCACAACAAATCCTGCTTCCAGCAGGCATTTTAGCTGATTTGAATGTCGCTCGTCTCACAGACGTGTCACTCTTTGTGGGAGGAACTGAGTGATCAGACTGATAGAGAGTCAGCTCACTGAGATGTGGCCAAAGTATGCATTAAATGGAGTTTCCCATGTTAAATTGAAGCGTTTCTTGGCCCTCCACAACTGAGTACCAAATATCAGATGAATCTGACAGCTTTGGAGGAAGAGATGACCTTTTTTTGTTCCATATGTGGAGTCCAGTTATAATTGGCCGTTTTTGTGATTCTGCCTTCAGTGGCTTTTTGGCAGCATCTGCCTTCTCCATGACTACACTTCACACTAACTACACAACACAGAACTCGTTACCAATATCAATACCAATATCAATATCTCCCCCCCCTCCCAAAACACCTTTTGTATTGGTGTGTGTGTGTGTGTGTAATAATGTCAGTTAACTGATGTAAACAGTGTTTGCTCTGTGGCACAGACAAAAAGACTTTGGACACAGCCAATAATTAACTGCTATGTGTTTGTATAAACTGTTACTTTTCAATGAGAAACATGAAGAAAACAGTAAACAACAATAAACAACAGAAGAAATAAACCAAACCAGTACAGTCAGGTGTGACTGATGAGCGCCTAACCTTGGATTAAACTCACTGTTAACATCAAAAACATTTTTCTGACACATTCATTTAATTAAATGCATTAAATTGATGAAGCAGAAGAAAAATGCTCTTTGTTCTGCTTGACTTGGGGCAGTATTGGACCTCATAAGAAAATCAAGGGTAATCACTGCAAACTGATATATAATTGATACAACACAACAACAAATAAGCATGACTGGATGTGACTTGACTGCAGTGGAAAACCAGAACGTCACTGATGCAGCAGCTCATGAGCCATCACAGTTCACAGGTTACTGGCCATGAAACACGTACACAGACACAAAGGGAGCACTACCTACATCTACAGTACTGTTTTCAGCCAGCCCTTATTTCTTTAGATTTTGCTGTTCTCCAGGCTTTTCAGAGGTTTTCTTTGGATGTGTTGTCACTCATTGTCAGTGCAGTGCTTGTACGTGATCTTTACCAGAGGAATGTTGTTTGTGTTTGTTTGTTAGGCTATTTCACACTGACCTATGAATCATTCAAGCATAAAAAAGGGCAAATAAATCATTAGAAATTGTTTCTTTAGGCAGTTTGTTACTAAGCAGCCTGTCACAAAAACACATTTGTTCTGATTTCTTTAGTTAAATCTACAAAAACTGTCAAACACAGTTCAACAGGCATAAATACTATATAGCATAGATTTGTGATTTAGTATAATAAAGAGTTATTGGCTGAAAACAGCATCTCTCTGTATGGTTTGCAGTAGGTCCCTAAAAAATGTGAAGAAACTGGACAAGCGGAGGACAAAAGACGGAGTGTGAGGCCTAAAGACTCTCTGTGGCAGATGAAAAGTATCTGAAAGCCGTGTTCTTAAGAAACAAGGGGGAAAAAATCAGCAAAGAAACTGACACAGGACCTGAGAGATCATCTGGACCTTCAGCTGATCCTTCTACAGTCTCGGTTTCAGGAAGCTGACAGCTTCCTGACAGCTGTTCAGAAGAATAGCTGTCAGGAAGCTGTTCTTCAGGAAGGGAAACAGGGAGGAAAGGTCTGATGATATGATCCAAATTAGAAAATATTGGTTCAAGTCATCATCAAAATGTATGGAGGCTATCAGGAGAGGTACAGCAGTGTCTACAGCCAGCTGTAAAACACAGTGGAGGCTCTGTCATAGTGTGAGGCCAAATTTCAGCCAGTGGTGTTGGAGGTGTTGTAGGAAAGTATGGTCAGATTTTCATCCACCATGCAGCGTTAAAAGAGTCTGACTGGCATGAGAATGAGCCAGTGCAGTAAAAGCACACCTGGACAGAAAACACAGTCACAGATCAGCCTCAGAGGCCGGACCTCAACATTATCGAAGCAGTGCTGTATACTGAGAGCAAGCAGAACAAAAAGGCAGAAACATCCAAAGAGGAGCTTTGAATGTCCTTCAAGAAGCCTGCAGAACGATTCCTAAGACTGCTGAAAGCAATGACAGGAATGCTGCCTAACATAGTTCAGGCTGTGCTGGAGACTTTCAAGACTGTTTGAGTTTTGCCTTATACTCTTTTTCCATGTATGTTTGCATATTTCAATAAATCACTGCATCTGTTTCCCACTTTTTTATAAAGAAACGAGTGGAGGCTCAAGACTTGTGCACAAAGATGGGGTGAAGAATTCTGTGCAATAGTGAGTGTGCATGTGTGTGCATGCATGTGTGTGTGTGTGCATGCTTGTGTGTGTGTGTGTGTATGCGTGTGTGTGCATGCATATGTGTGTGTGTGTGTGCGTGTGTGCATGCTTGTGTGTGTGTGTGTGTATGCGTGTGTGTGCATGCATATGTGTGTGTGTGTGTGTGTGTGTGTGCGTGTGTGTGTGTGTGTGTGTGTGTGTGTGCAGATGGATGGATTGTATGCACACCTGCAGTATTTGTTGAATGATGGCAGGCAAAGGAATAAAGCTGCTCATAGCGTTGAGAACCTTCATCGTCAGCTCCTTCAGCACTACGACATGTAAAGAAATGAGACATTAAAGACACATTAGCACCACAATCAGCCAGAACATGATCTTAAAAAACAAACTAATGGATAACTTTCTCTCTATGTCTCATTCCTTTTTACAGGATGAGCAATAAAAGCACCGCTCACACGCTCTTCAGTACAAACACTGTTCTATGGTACTTCTGGGGGTGAAGCCAAAACGCTCTGATTTCCTTTGAAATCAGCCCAAGTCAAATTCCATGTCTTCAAATCAAGTCACAAAATTACTTTGCTCAGTTTTTTCACTTCAAGTGTCAAGTCAAAAAAGTACAGGAGATTACTTCAAGTTGGTACCAGTCACAGGTACATAGCTCTGTGTACAACTGTATATAATATGTCGTCCTTCAACAGTGGTGAAATGTAAGAAGGTTATTTACAGTAACTCAAGTTCTGTAGGATGAGGATGTGGGAGGGCTTAACATTCCTGGGAACTAGAACGTTGGGACAGATTTCCATAAGACTGTTCTGAGAACCACATCAGTGTTGAGGAATACAGATATTAGCAAATGTGTTGATGATGTGGTGATCAAGACAATCAGTCCTCTACCAGAAAGCCTGGCTCATACTGTACAGGTGTAGGTGAAAGAGGCAAAAGTCTGACAAGCACTACACGGTCAGAGTGAGACTGAAGACTTTGTTATTGATCATGTCTGAAGTCAGCATATGCATGAAAACTGCATTCAGCAAAACTGATGCTGAAAGTGACAGAAGAGCTGGATGTGCTATAACTTGTAAATGTGAGCACACTGCATTAAAACCAAGGACACACACACACACACACACTGAATAAAGGTAGCAGTCATGGACTCCTATTTATTTCCTCAGAGACTGCATCTGTTTCAGGCACGTCCCAGCACTGGGAACAGCAGCAGACACCAACACGGACAGAGCCATAAGAAAACATAGAGGTGCCATTCCTCAGGTAACATGTGGCACTGTATCCACTGAACAGTGAAACTGTGGCTACACCAGAAGTCCAAATAACATGGTATGTGGATGTGACTGGCTTCCAGTCCCAAAGCTGTGCAGAGGACTAAAACATTGAGGCCATCACTACCTGACTTGGTAAATGGACTGGTTCTCATAGAAGGCTTTTCTGCTCTACTTGAGCACACAAAGCACATTTTCACTACAAGCCTCAGTCACCCATTCACACAAGCACTAACATCTAACATCCTCGAGCTGCCCCCAGTGCACCAATCAGAGCGTGTCTGTGGCTCAGGAGCACTCAACAACACTGAACGCTCAGTTAGAGAAAAAAGTGCTATATACGACCCAGTTCAATTACCATTTACTTAGGTGTCCCAATACTTATGCCACCACTGTGGTCCAAAGGTACCTTAACAGGAACACCAATCATAAAGTTTCACTGGACTGACATTCAGTGTTTTTTCAGATTGGTTGTGGTTTCACTTGTTCAGAGTTTCCAGCTCATCAAACACAGAAAGTCATCAGGCAGTGACTGTTTGTGGCTTTGTTGCTACAGTGAGTCACAGAGCAGCTGACTCTGAGCTGCACTGCTGAAGGTTACTGTTTCAGCTACTGACAACTCAGCACGACTACTCTGGAAAATATTTCAGTAGAGAAATGAACAAAAAGTAAGTGAAACAGTGTTGCTGCATAGAGAACTAAACTGAGACATCTTTGTTTAGGTGTGTGGTGATGCATGCGTATTGTGTGTTTACCCTCAGAGGTGTGTTTAGCATTGAGCCCTTTTACTTGTTTCTGAGACGCCATCATTGTGTCCAAAAGTGGAAACCACAGAACCTGTGAAAACATAAATGAACGAATGACGTGTAATGTGAATCCTCAGCTGCAGACACACACACACACACACACACACACACACTGAACATACCTCTCTTTGTTGCTGGTTGAGGCCCTGACTACTTCGATGACAAAAGACAGTTACGTCATTCACCGATTCCTTTAATTTCATAAGTGCTGATTCAGTAATTTGGGCCCCGTCTGCGTCCTGCTCCTCGCCTCCTCGGTCCCTTCTCGGCAGTGAGGACACACAGTTTTTCCTTCAGTGTCTTCACAGAGTAAAAAAGCATTTGGTGACAAGAACTACATGCATGAAACAGCAGCAGAGAAAGGTACAATAATTTTAAGTGTGTAAATATATTGAGTTTATACTTTTCCCTCACCACTTTTTACTTATTCACACAAGGATAAAAAATAAAATAAACCTATATGAGTACCTATTTAAATTCACCGGTCACTTTGTTAAGGACACCTGTTCATCGGGAATATCTAATCAGCCAATCACAAGGCAGCAACTCAGGGCCTTTAGGCACAGAGACATGTTAATGATGACCTACTGAAGTTCAGAACGAGCATCACGGTGGGGAAGAAAGGCCATTTAACTGACTCTGGACATGGTACGGTTGTTGGTGCAGATGGGCTGGCAGAGCTGCTTTAGGTTGTGGTGAAACAAAATCTCTGAGGATGTTTCCTCACAGTTCTGGGGTCCAACCTGAGACCCAGCAAGGCATACCTAACAAAGTGGCTGATGAGTGTGCATGTATATCAGTATGGTCATGGCAGTATAGAGCCATAGTTTTCTGGTAGAAAGTTAGATTTCTAATACTGCAGGGCCTTTACCTGACAATATCAAACACCTTGAGGTGACTTGCTGTGAACTGAAGCGATATAAATAAAACTGGGATAAATCAAATAAATGATTAGGGCTTTGGGTGCCATGTTGTTACCTCCAATAAAACAGCAAATGCTCCTTGAACATCTCCTTTCTTCTCCAGTAAGTAGGCTGTAGCCTCATTGCAGCGGTGCTTCATTGTTATCTAGAGATAAAACGTAAAACGTTTAAAGGTGCCCTCCAATCTCATTGTACATCCTGTATAATGACAATAAAGGCATTCTATTCTATTCTATTCTATTTCTATTCTATTTCCAGCTGTGACTGAAGACTCGAGCATTATTCTTCACTCTGCTGCTCTGACTCTACTCTTCATAAGGTTTGCAGTTAGCACGCTCCCGCCTCAGGCTTCACGTAGAACCGTTTCAGTGACTGAAGAATTAGATCCACATAGGAACTATGATAAGAAGCTTGAACAACCCAGCATTGGATACTTTGTTTTGTTGTCAAGTGTCCCATTAACTGGTGTCTCTTAGAAGACTGTTTCCCATCAACTGCATGTTTGTATGGCATCATATTCATGACATCGTGACAGAGTTGCAAGTTTTTGGATTATCTGTATTCTTAACTGATGGCTCTGTAATTCTGCAGGACCTAAATTCCTTTCATATGACAGATTCTGTTACTGTAACAACAGTATTTACTACAGTGTGTCAGGGCAATTATCTGTTAACTGAAACGACTCCACGACCACACAGAGCAATCTGAGCAGTATTTGGAATAATCATAAGAAAGCCTCCAACTCCGTACCCACAGACAGTGGCATGCTTGGCACTATACAACACAATGCAATGGCAAGAAGGGTGCTGAGTGAGTGTCAGAGCCAGGACTCTGAAGCACAGAGTCTCCATGAATATATCAGCAAGATGGCCCTGAGATGAGCTCCAAGACTGTCTCAGGCAGCTGAAGACAGATGGAGAAATTAGATTCAGAGCAGTGACCTCCAAACTGAGAGAGTGGCTCCAGCAGAGGTCTCTGTCCTGAACAGCTAAGAGACTGCAAAGGACCCTCAAACTCCCAGGTCTCTGCTAGAGGTTGAAGACGACACACATACCACCCCCTCTGCATCACAGCTATGGATACTATGTTCTACCCACAGGCACAAGATTACTCCTACCACATTAAATAAAGTGCAGCTCTTAATGGTTCTCTTATTTAACTTTTGTACACAAAATGTGCAGTGAAGCGTTAGAATAGTACTTGTATTGCTTCCTCCAGTCTGTAGTGCTGGGAGGTGTGGAGAAAGCTCAGGAGCTGGTCTGGGGCAAAGCGGCACAGTAAATCCAGCAGAAGCTCATGGAGGTCACCTTCCAGCGGCAGGATGGATCCTGAAGGAATGCCTTCCCTGAGCAGAGCAATGCAACATGATGAGGAAGAGGAGGATTATGCAGGGAGGACAGGAGGAAGTGCAAAAGTAAAGCCTTGATTATACATTCTGTGTCTGCGGCTTTGCTAGGGTCTGCTCAGGTCCGAGTGATGTCATTTTTGTTATTAGATGGTGAGCACGACGGTCCACGCAAAGGTCTGTGCAAATATCCACATGCCTGCCAATTTTTTGTGACCACACTCACCTGCAGAGAATTTACATTACAAGGCACCAAGTACACATGTACCTCAGGTGTAGGACTTTAAAGCAGTCTAACTACAATAACAACAGTCTCCAGCTGTCTGTGACTGTGTTTGAAACAGAGTATAATCAAAGCTTAAGGCAGGAGAATATAGGACGTGCACCATACCGTGGCTCCAACAGGCAGCTGAGGAATTTGAAAAGTAGCTGATCATCCTTTGGAAAGAGAGAGAGAGCCTTTGTAAGACACTTAAATTCTTATCTAGATGTTTTCAAAAGTACAAGAATATGCATACAGCAATCAAAAAAGCAAACACTTGGTCATCACGGTATAACACAGTCAGTGAAACTTCAGGTATGTCCAGGTAGGAACCATCAAACATTGTGTTTGAATGTCCTCTGCTTTGGTGCAAATCAGTGACCACAGATGCACTGGAGAGGCCGTAACAAGATAACCCTCAAAGTGGGAATGGTTTGCAGGTGGTGGCCACGGACCATCGCTTTCTCTTTATTCCTGCTGGGGTTTTTGTAGTTTTGCTTACTGCAGGAAGAGGAGGAGCACTGCCAGAGCTCTCCAGGGGGGAGGTCTCATCTGCATGTTTCCAACCAGACTGCCAGAATCAGACTCCACGAGGGTGGTGTTAGGACCCGGTGTTCCTGCACAGCCCGTGAAGGTGGCCCAGCCCAGTGCTGCACTGCACTGGAAACATGCTCCTCTAGCTGTGTCTGATTCAGCACCACTTACCGTTCCAGCCTTTGTTGCCATCGTCACATTTCTTTTTAAACGTGTTGCAAATTCAAAGAGACTTCATAATAGATTTTATGTTTATGTCTATGTTGTATTGTGAATAAAATAGGGGTTAATGAGATTTGGATCACTGCTTTCTGTTTTTGTTTACATTTTACACAACATCCCAACAACAATAACTGCAGGTCATATGAGGGACAAAAGTCCATCTTTGCATTCTTAATGTAATTAAATCCCTGTGTCAGACCTGATCAGACCAAAGGTGAGCCTTCATACTGCCCTACAATCTACAATGTATGTATTATTTGATGCACAGCAAAAGCAAAAAGCAGCTCTCAGGTTTGAATCTGTTCACAGCTTCGTTCTCTCTCCATTTGGCACTGTCAGACGCTCATTTAGTGTTCATAAAAACACATATGACCTCACCTTAAGCTCTGAGATGATTTGCTGCACCTCTTTGGCAAAATGAAACAATACTAGGTCAGCTGATTTGCTGGGGTCAAGGGTCACCAGGTCCTGTGAAGATATGTTAGAAACAAAATCACCTACATATATATTGTCAGCCAGAGATTCTTTTCCACCATTCATGCCTCTGAATTTATGAAATATATGACTCCAAATATTAAAAAATTAGTGCAGAAAATGTGTTTTTTAAATGGCTGCAAGTGGCATTTATTAGAGTTCAACCAAACAGCTTCAACTATTAACAAAAACAAACCACAAACAGTTCACTCACTTTTAGACGTTTTTATAGTTTTGCATCTACAAACCGCCACAGATTGTTTTAAATGTAACAATCAACACAAGACTGAAGTGCAGACTTTAATTCAAGGCTGTAACAAAAGTATTGCATTGACTGTTAAGGAATTATAATTAGGAATTACATGAACCCTGTTCCCTCATAATATCATAAGAAATGAAGCTACACCACATGGATCAAGGCTAATTAACACCAACATCTGTCTGCTTTAAATACTCTCATAGATGAACTCTGTGGAGCTGGAGGTTAAAGTTTAAAGTTTTTAGGGAATGTGCAGCGCCATCTTGTGCCAGTAGAGACCACTGCGTCACTGGGTGGGTTGGTTGGTACTAAGAGACTTACATTAGTTTATGTTAGCAAACTAGTAACAACACGTAAACTCAAACTAGAAAGCAGTCTAAGGGCCACTTTGTGCTGCCCCTGGCTGCAGCAATGACTTTATGTTAGAAAGAGTGCCGCCTGCACGCCGGAGTCAAAGCTTCCTGCTGAATCATCAATCTGAGCTCTCCATTTACCCGCTCTGACTGCTGCTGAGTACAAGCAGAGTATTTATTGTGTTATAAAAAAACTTGTGCCTTTGCACATTCTTTGTTTTATTTGGCTGATCTTGTAATAGCAGTTTTACAATTTTGTTCAATTTGTTGTTATTTGTGTTTTGTCTTTTGCTCTGCAAAATTGAAATTAAAATAAACATGAGTAACCCAAGTATTCTTATGTTTGGGTGGGGGGGCGCCAATGACCCGGATCAGTGACTCAGATTGGCCTGAGTCCATAAAATGAACCGAGTGTACCAGCAGCGCTTCTTCATTGTTGGCTGGCTGCACTGAAACAGGAAAATCCAAATCCCAAAGTGAGATTGTTTTCCCTGCAGGCATGCTGATGGATGTCAGGATTTCAGATTGTGCGGTAAGAAATGCATTTGTGTTTGTGGTGTGGTGTGCATGAAGTGACCTGTTGTGCTGTAAACTGGTTGGATGTGCTTGGGAAAAATACGATTTTACAGCATAAAATTGAGCTGGTAGCACCAATCAGTGTCCGACTCTAGCTCATCGTTAATAAGTACCAGGAATTAATGCTTAATTAATTAATTAATGCTTAAGTCTGTGCGTGTGTGTGTGCATCTATTAACCTGGACATGTTTCAGTACTTTGTTCTTGACCATTTGTTTCTCCTCGTCGCTGTAGCCAGGCATGGACAGAAGGTTGTGGATGTAGTTAAAGATCTCCCACTGACACACACACACACACACACACACACACACACACACACACACACACAAAATTAATTAAGCTACTTTTGCTTTTGTTGGAATCAGTCATCATCATCTGCATCTCAGACTCAGGTTAACTGGGTAAGAACTGCCCGGCAACTGAACATAATCTCCAATTTCCATCTTATTTTTTCCATAACAAAAATTAGACACAAATCAATTTTTCTGCAAGTTCACACTTTAAAATTTAACTCAAATTCATTGAATAGTTTGATAAATCTGAAGTCTGCAGTACCTTCCTGAGGGGGTCTTTCATGTAGCAGTCAATGATCATGTCATACCGATGATTCTTCTCATAAAGAAATTCACAGATTTGGTAGCTGGTGGCAAGACACAATGACATCTAACTGAGACACAATATCATAAGGACAACAACCTCTACGGTAACACTACCATTTGTCTTGTATTATTTATCCTTTAACAGATTAACATTTTCTTGTTCTCATGGGTAACTGAGCTCACCAAATACTTTAAAAATATGGATGATGTAAGATAATCTGTCCTTTCCAGGATGCTGGACAGACCCAGTGCACCTAAATATATAGTGAGGTTGTACTGGGAATGGCTGGCAGAGGCCCCAGTCCATGAGATCTTCAACTCCCACCTCCGGCAGAACTTCGACAGCATCCCGAGGGAGGCTGAGGACATCGAGTCCGATTGGATAATGATCCACACCTCCATTGTTGAGGCTGCTGCTCAGAGCTGTGGCTGCAAGGTGGTTGGTGCCTGTCGTGGTGGTAATCCCTGAACCAGATGGTGGTCACCGGAGGTGAAGGGAGCCATCAAGCTGAAGAAGGAGTCCTATGGGGCTTGGTTGGCCTGTGGGACTCTGGAGGCAGCTGATGGGTACCGGCAGGCCAAGTGGAGCATGGCTCGGGTGGTGGCCGAAACAAAAACTTGGATGTGGGAGGAGTTCGGTGAGGCCGTGGAAAAAGACTTTAGGAAAGCCTTGAAGCGATTCTGGCAAACCCTCAGGCAACTCAGGAGGGGAAAGCAGGGCTCTGTTCACACTGTATATAGTGCAGGTGGGGTGTTGCTGACTTCAACTGAGGCTATAGTCAGGCAGTGGAAGGAATACTTCAAGGACCTCCTGAAACCCACTGACACGCCTTCTGTAGTGGAAACAGAGTCTGGGGATGAGGGGATGACTCCCCATCACTGGGGGTGAGGTCACTGAGGTGATTAAACAACTCCTTGGTGGCAGGGCCCCTGGTGTGGATGAGATTAGCCCTGAGTTCCTGAAGGCTCTAAATGTTGTAGGGCTATCATGGTTGACACGATAGCCCTACAACATCGTGTAGATGTTGTAGGGCTATCGTGTCAACCATCATATCCTCTGCATGGAGATCTGGGGTGGTGCCACTGGATTGGCAGACCAGGGTGGTGGTCCCCATCTTTAAGAAGGGCGACCAGAGGGTGTGCTCCAACTATCCGGGAATCACACTCCTCAGCCTCCCCAGTAAGGTCTATGTGAAGGTGCTGGAAAGGAGGGTCTGCCCATTAGACCTCGGACTCAAGAGGAACAATAAGGTTTTTGTCCTGGTTGTGGAACGCTGGACCAGCTCGACGATATTGTGTTTCATAGACCTGGAGAAGACATTCGACCGCGTCAGCTGGTTCAGGCATCTGATGCCTCCTTGAACGTGTCCCCAGTGAGGTGTTCCAGGCATGTCCTACCAGTAGGAGGCCACGGGGCAGACCCAGGACACTCTGGAGAGATTATTAAATCTCACTTAAGAAAAGTCACTGTTAGTGAATGTTAGGGGCAATAAAGTTGCAAAGAAATTTTCCATATCGAGTTATCAGTACGTGTTGATGAGCTCATAAGCATACCTGTCTAAAAATATTGTTTTAAAAAGGCAGCTCACTAGTTTTTTAAAATCAAATTCTTCTGGCTCTAATTTTTGTTCAGCTACTCACAACTTGGCTTTCTCTGCCAAAATCAGGAGTCTTTCTTCATTAAACTGGACCACACCCCCAACCTGCAGCAGCTCCAGCAGAACCTATAAAGCAATCACAATAAAGACCCGAGATATGAAATAATAATATTTGAACAGTTGCACATTTTTAGTTCTTAAGTTCATATGATTGAGCAGCTAGAAGCCCACAGCTGTGGTGAGACATTTCTATCGTGGGCAGGAAAGTCATGGTAATCTGGGTCTTTTAATGATTTCTTTGAACTGTTCTTTTCCAGGGTGGAATGATTGTACAGCACACATCTTTAATGACTTTAAAAAACAGAGATCGGGTGCACAAGCTTGAATTTATTTTCTACAATCCACAATTTTTAAAAGTAATCAAAGATGTATCCTGTACAATTATTCCACTCTGGAAACAGAACAGTTCATGTAAATCATTATAAGCCCAAAAGTACCATGACACTCCTGCCCATGATGAGTGGATGAAACCTCGGACCATCTCATGTATATGAGACAATAATGGGACAACATTCCTCTCCTCTCCTCAGGTCCCAGATGTCTCTGCACTGATGAGTAAAGAGGGGATGCTACACAGTGGGACCATGGCTCTGTCCCAACTTCTTTGAGATGTTGCCATCAAATTCAAAATGTGCAAATATTTTCTTAAAATGGTGCATTTCCTCAGTTTAAACATTTGATATATTTTCTGTGTTCCATTGTGAATAAAAGATTAATTTATGGGATTTTCAGTCTCATCAGTCTGTTTATTTACATGTAACACTGACAACTTTGTGGGAATTGGAGTTATAAAAGAACAGGCTCCCATTTGCATACCAACGGCTGTTACTGAGACAGAAGCTCCAGGAAATGTGGATTTCTTCACAAATAAAATTTTAACTATTAGAGAAAAAATTATTCAGAACTATCTGAAAGACATATCTTCACGTTCAGCTGCTTTCAGCACTGCTGGTATTTGTTTAGACTCTCTCTGAGTTACCTTCAATAGTTACTTCCTCCAAACCCTCACTGTGTCTATTAGAGCCCATTCCTACATTCCTACATGACTACAAGAGAGACAAAGAGAGGGAGAGAGACTGTTATTCCGACCTGCTGTCTTTCAGTGTGTCGGGAATCATCGATCTGGGCAACACAGGAACTCCAGCACCTGGACACACAGTAAGAGTAAAGATCATTTAAACACTGGAAGAAGTAAAGAAAGTCAAATAAATACACTCAAAGATTCAAAGATCAGCTGAAACCACCTCTCCGGCTTTTTGTTGGCAACACACACTAAACACACAAATTACACACAAACTACACACACCAAACATGTTAAAAACTCTCAAATTTCAAAACTTGTTGCCAATATGTCTGTGTGTGTGTCTGTGTGTGTGTGTGTGTGTCTGTCTGTGTGTGTGTCTGTGTGTGTTTGTGTCTGTCTGTGTGTCTGTGTGTGTCTGTGCGTCTGTGTGTGTGTCTGTCTGTGTTTCTGTGTGTCTGTGCGTGTGTCTGTGTGTGTTTGTGTCTGTGTGTCTGTGTGTCCGTGTGTCCGTGTGTGTTTGTGCGTGTGTCTGTGTGTGTCTGTCTGTGTGTCCGTGTGTGTCTGTGTGTGTGTGTCTGTCTGTGTGTCTGTCTGTCTGTCTGTGTGTCTGTCTGTGTCTGTGTGTGTGTCTGTCTGTGTGTCTGTCTGTGTGTGTGTCTGTGTCTGTGTGTCTGTCTGTGTCTGTGTGTCTGTCTGTGTCTGTGTGTGTGTCTGTCTGTGTGTCTGTCTGTGTGTGTGTCTGTGTCTGTGTGTCTGTCTGTGTCTGTGTGTGTGTCTGTCTGTGTGTGTGTCTGTCTGTGTCTGTGTGAGTGTCTCTGTGTCTGTCTGTCTGTGTGTCTGTCTGTGTGTGTGTCTGTGTGTGTGACACACTCCCACAGCTTTCACCTGCTCCTCAGGAACCAGATGCCATATAACTTTTTAATGGATTGATGTGATGTCATTTTCTACCAATAGGAGAAGCCTTTTTTTCTTTGTTTTTTTTTTAACTTTCTGCAAGCAAATATCCCATTTTTACCACTTATTTTATGCACATGACATATGAGGACCATATACAGGAAAAAGCATGGCATAAATTATTGATCATAACTCTGATTTTACTCCACTCCCTGACTTTAGTCCACACAAGTTGATATGGAGACTCACTGAGGGTGCAGCCTGCTGCTTTGTCATCTTCAATGGTGCGTCCGTCAACTCCAGAGGGTCAAAGATTGGGATTTTTTTTTTTTAATTTCAGGATTTTTTAATCTTTTTTTTTAACCTAGACCCAATTATAGCAAAAATGTTATCAGGTGACCTAGGGGTCACTCACCAGCTTTGCAAATTTGGTATGAATCAGACTGGTAGCTCTATTGCAGTTTTGTTAACAGACAAACTCACAACTTTCTTCAGTCATAAGAGTTTGAACAGCAGAAAATATAAAGGGCTTTTGCTTCCACACATAGCACTGTGTTGGTTTGATCAAGTTTTGAAATTTTGTTCTTTTCCTTGGCCCTTGTGGGCCCAAACAGCACATGGATGTCAGAGTAGCACAAGCAAAAAGTCCTCACAGTCTGAGTGAAAGTATCAGGATAAAAAGACTTTTAATGAAATCCTCGGAGTACTGCTTACCTGATCAAAGAGTTTCCTGTTCACAAAAAGTGTGTTGTCTGGCTTGGCCAACTGGCGAGCTAAAAACGTGAAAAGCCCGCCCACTTGGGAAGGAGTAAAATCTGGGTTGTCCACCATTACCTAAAAAAACAGATGTTCATAAAATTACCAAAACAAAGAAAACCTACACAAAATAAAACCTGTAACAGTCCCTTGTTATATTTCATACAGCCTGTTATCTTTCTATTAAGGCCTATTTGATTTGATTAGCCAGGTATTAAACATTGATATGGCCTGAATCTTACATGCCAGTGTAGAAACTGTAGCACTGTACAGTAAATTCTTAAATTTAATCGAGCCAAGTGACCTTTTACTTCCTGAAGCTACCACCATTTTAAGGTTTCAGTAAAGCTCATGCCCTGACTCTCGGCGCAGAGTTACCATGTTTAGGTAAATTCTCAAACTTAATATCAGCTGACTGCCATCATCCTTATGCCTGGAAATAACTTCATGATAGGAATAAATGTAGTTTAATTAAAGGAGAGAAGTTGTGGCTATTCTTCAAGACTGAAGGAAGAGAGATGGGAATGGAAAGCTGTCTCACAGGTGTAACCATGCAAATGAAAGAGTAACTACTGTTTAATCACCCTGAAATGTCCAATGCCTAACACTGTACATCTGGGATTTTCTGGGTTTTCAGTGGCCCGCAGCACTCTCGACTTCGGGAACCACTGGTCTAATTTTACATCCTTGCAGGATTTTCTTATTTCCTTGATCACACTTTTATTTGTAGATAAGGAAACAGTAGTTATGCTTAACATGAAGAACTTTGAAAGACTAAGCTGGGAGACTGAGTAGAGTATGTCTCCTGGCTCTTTAGCAGATTTGGCTGCAGCTGAGTCAACTTTCCCAAATACAACAAAAGAAATGCAGCACATTGCAAAAACACAGTTGAGGGCATAAAAAAAAATCCTTTGGCTTTATGTCTAGATGACATTGGCAGTGCTCTCACACCCTGTCACTACCATTAGTACCCACAGGGGAAGCAGTATGTACACAACACCTTCAGAAAGCTTCTCAGTGAGTCTCAACAAGCATCCCTTTTTATGCTTGGAGGAGAACAGATTGTATTGTATTGATTCTCAAATCTGTTTGTTGTGGTGAGTGCAGTCTACTTTTACTGATTTGACTGGATTTCTTGAACTGGTCTTGAGCAATACTGCTCCAGGCTTTCTGAAAGGCTTTCAAAGTTTTTCTTTGAAAGGAATGTGAATATCATGCAGCACATCTTTGAAGAGTAAAGAACACGTATGCAAAATGTCATGGCTCAACTCCTTGTGGTTTTGGAGTCCACAGAACGGAAGGTAAAACCTCACGGGCAGACGCCCTTGATGGACAGTCAACAATACTCTCCCTTATTTTGTGAAGCAGGACAAAAACGTGACAAATGGAGAACAAAAGAAGTGTCAGGCCTAAAAACTCTCTACAGCAGATGAACAGTACCCGACAGTCACCAAAGGGATCCAGCAAAGACCTGACGGGACCTGAGAGCTGCATCTGGACCTTCAGCTGATCCATCTGCTGTTCACTGAAGCCTCGTCAGAAATGAGCTCAGTGGAAGGGCAGCTGTTAGGAAGCTGTTCTTCAGCAAGGGAAACAGGGAGGTATGGGTAATGAGATATGCCAAATGGCAACAATTACACTATCAGTCATGGATTGGCCACCAGAGAGCCCAGACCTTTATTATTATTGTAGCCCTGCAGGATCATCTTGACAGAGAATGGAACAAAAGTCAGCCAACAGCCAAAGAAGAGCTTTGTATGTCCTTCAAGAAGCCCGGAGAACGATTCCTGCAGACTACTTTAAGAAATTACAAGAAAGCTGCCACAGAAAGTTCAGACTCATCCCTGGCTGCTCCAGTCTGCATGCCAAAGTATCCTTGGGCAAGATACTGAACCCCAAGTTGCTCACTGATGCGACTGTCAGAGCGTGAATGTGTGTGAATGGGTGAAAAGCAGTATATAAGAACAGTCCATTTACCATGTTGTGCTTTAGGACCAGGGTGTTAAGTACTGATGCCGGTTCTCTGCTGAAGTAGACTGCAAGCCTAATTCTAAGTTGCTACCTATTCTGATCTTATTGGATCTGATCATGTAACACCCAACTGTTGCTGAGAGATGCCCACTTCCTCAAGCAGAAATGCCAGACCTCCACGACTGACCTTGCTGCTGGTCCGTCAGTCAAACAACAACCAAGAGAAATGTTGGGTCTGTTCTGTTTGAAAGCTAGAACTCTGATTACTGGAGAGAAGGGTTATTTTAATGAGTTTCTGTATTTAAAGCCTGGATGCCACATGCCTAATATTTGCTCCATATTGATATTCATGTTAATAAAATGATAAATGAAACAAAGAAAAAGCAAAAGAAACAAGGGCAAACGTTTGATTTTACCTTTAGTAAGATGTCCACTATCCTCTGCTGGTACTCAAGGGCCTGCTTGTCATTCTTAAAGTCTTCAAATGTCTAGAGGGAAGCGAGAAAATCCTAAATGAGTGAAAAACAACTGTAAAGGTAATAAGTGACATTTCTTTTTTGAGTGAAACTCAACTTGATAGTGGCCAGTTTGAAATAAGTCCAAATATGGTTAGCATGGTTTCCTTCAGGAGCATGGTGCACAGAGGTTCCTGCACTTCCTTGACTGACACAGCTGTCGGCCTTTGCCACGCTGTCAGTATAAACCTCCAGTCCTGACATTCAACATCATCATCTCACCTAGTGTGTTACAGCTGCTCAGTCTACTCACTCAGTATTATTTAGTGCGCAGCTTTAGCTCATCAAACTGCTTTGCTAACATTACCTTCGCCACATTTCTTGCAGTTTTATGCAAGTCCTTGAGCCTTGGCTTTCATTTCTGGACCCTTCCCCTAACCACTTGTAACGCTGCCTGCCAACTCCCACTTCCATTCTGTTTGAATTTTGCTTTAAAAAAAGAAAAAACTGGACTTCCCTAGACATGTGGATTCTCTGCATTTCCCTGCGTACGGCACAATTCCCCAACCATACTCACCTGGCATCACACTGTTTCAATTCCTGGTCATAAAATAAACTGCTAAACCTTCCTGTGCATCTTCTTGACACATTAACAATGAGTCAAAACTGAAAGTAACCCTGGGACTGCACTGGATGCCTATTGGTGACATTGTCTCCCACACAATTTTGTGCCTTTGTACAATTTTATATCACACCAAGAGCGTTTCAGAAGCAAAGCTTTTAGTCTGCAAGGAGACTTTTATTTTGAAAATCGACCAGATTTTTTTGTGTGTCTGACTTCCTGTCCTTCCCACCTGCTCTGTGCAGCTTGATGCAACTTCCATGTAATTGTTGCAGAGATCTACATCTGGGGCACTTTGGGGGGTGTACTTGGTGGAACTGTAGGTATTGTCTCGAGTGAGCACGATGAGCTCCAGCATGATGCAACCACAGCAGGTGTATCCTAAGGTAACACTCTGTAAAGCAGAGGCTAATACAATTCTACAGATTCTTCACTAGGAATAATCCTTTCACACAGCCACACTTTTCTCTTTTTTTCCTTCCTGCCATTAAGCCAATGGATGTTCCTCAAATCATTTTTATTTAAAGAAACATTCGCCACCATCTTTTTATGAAAACTGGGTTTACTATTTGTAATAGCCATAGAAACATGATACCATCAGCGCTGAGATTGGTTGGCTATGATTGGTGCTAGATGATCCACTCTCAGTGGATATGGAGAGAGCTTCAGGATTTAAAGGGATTCAAAGCAGGTAGTCAGCTGTTGTTATTTCTAAATGTACCAGCCTGTTATCCAACTTAGTATTTTCATGACTGTAGCATCCTACTACTGAACTGCATCACTGGAGTTGGAAAGGGCATTCTTAGGACTCTGCATGACTTTGTACCACAGCAATGCTATTAGCGTTAGCCACACAGTTACCCATCGATGGCCCAAAAATGATTCCTGATCTAAAAACACGTAACGGCCACAAACAAGAACTGACCTGTGAGCTCTGTTTTTGAAAGGATAATAATTCAGTGCTGTACAGGCTTACACCACTGTTCTCTGCATGCCTGCACGTGGATGAAGAAATGATATACTGTAAATAACACAGGAAGTCAGCACATACAAAGACTGGTAAATGTCCTAATTATTTAGGCCAGTGCATTCAGTTGGAAATCTGATGACTGAAGGTGAAGATTGAATTTAAATGGATTAAATAAACCAGTAATCCAGTATTTCAACTTGCTAAACAGACAAAAAAAAAAATGCTACTTTCAGCTGCTCCCTTATTCACGAGCAGTCATCACAGCAGGTAGGTCTGAATGTGATTCTTACTACAGATGCCCTTCCTGATGCAAGCACAGAGGGACTGGTGTCTCCTTCTCAAATCAATCAGGGCTCTTTCACGTGTTCAGCAAATGTGTAAACCACGACACTTTGGAGCCACTAAACAAAGAGTCAAATTTCAATGAAGAAATCTCACCATGGCAAGAACGTTGAGAAATTCCCTGGTGTCAAAGTGGAGAAGTGTACGAATAAATGGAAAAACTTCCTCTTCCTCGGACAAGTCAGCTGAATGGAGACGGATTAGGAACTCAAATACCTGACAGACACAAAACACGTCAAATATTAGTTTACCCGGGCAGAGAAAAGCATGTTCGCAACGACTGCTGCTGCATTCCTGACATAACTGCGGCTCTTCTCACCAACACCCTGAACCTCATCTTAACAAAAGCCCCCAGCATCACTTCTCTATCATTACATAATAATATTAACAATAATAAT
Organism: Pterophyllum scalare; assembly: GCA_024447675.2. Classification (NCBI taxonomy): domain Eukaryota; kingdom Metazoa; phylum Chordata; class Actinopteri; order Cichliformes; family Cichlidae; genus Pterophyllum; species Pterophyllum scalare. Next base: position 6,639 of record JAMQGT020003687.1, on the reverse strand, counting down.
AACAACAAAACTGAATATATAGCTGGCCCCATCTTATCATATTCAAGCTCATATGTACCCAGAGGACATGGAGTATCCCAAACAGAGAATCATTCTTACTCAGAACATCACTTCTTAGTGTCCACAGGAACAAATCATTGTTATATGGCACTATTTTTAATCACTCTTTGGAGACCTAATTGCAGTTACAGCGTTAATCCACAAATCCAAACTCTACTGTGGTATACAACAAGTGAAGCACAGACAGTATCCACACACCTGGTTTTTGACTTGAACCACGAGGTCTTCAGGAATGTCTCCTAGTGGATACGCCCGCCCTGCTAGACAACAGCTACAAACACACACACTCACTGTATACCAGCAGATGCATTTATAAACAGAGCCGAGTGTTACTGCTTACAAAGTATCACAGCTCTAAAACATTTGAATCAAGGGCAAAAAGTGTTTTTCTTTACATTTGAAATGAGTTTCATGCCAAACAGAGTAATTCAGCCTGTGCAGGGTGAAGACTTGAAAAGTGAAAGGCAGCATCTATGCTAGCTGTAAGCAGAGGTTCAGGCTCTAATATCTAATATATGATTTACCTTATGTACACCAGAAGTTTGTTTCCCATCACCACATTCTCATCTGACCAAGAAGAAAAATGCAGAGATTAAATTTACTATCAAAACACAAACAGAGCAAATGTGCTTTATGGGGCTGTGGTTTCCAGGGTTACCTGTTAGGCTCCTCCCCTCCTTTAGTGTTGGGCCAATCACTGCAAAGAGTTTCTGAAATAAAAAAACAAAGCAGACACCACAGAAGGCTTTATCAATCAATTACTGCAATAAAATTCTTAATAAGTTTTTTGGAAAATGCATTATTTTAATTGTTGAACATTTTCTTATTTGAAAAAGAAAAAAGACTGAAGCTGTAGTGGAAAGGCGCTCAATGAAAAACCTGTTTATCCATCCCGGATGATCCCGACCACCCTCTGCACCGCTTACTGGACAGACAGCAGAGCTGAGTCAGCTCTGCTGTCACCGAGAGCTTTCAGATCATATGCTTTCACCCTCTATAATAATGTATATCAGTCTGACAGAGCTCCTCCATGAATTGCCACCTTATCGTGGTGGAGGGGTTTGTGTGTCCCAGTTATCCCAGGAGCTATGTTGTCCTGGTAGGGTCTCCTATGGCAAATTGGTCCTGGGTGAGGGGCCAGACAAAAGAAGGGTGGCTGGCCATTCATGAGGGGCTCAAAGTAGAGCCGCTGCTCCTCCACATTGAGTGGAGGAAGTTGAGGTGGCTCGGGCATCTGATTATAATGCCTCCTGGGCGCCTCTTGGGTGAAGTGTTCCGGGCATGTCTTACCGGGAGGAGGCCCCGGGGTAGGAGAGATTATATCTCGCGGCTGGCCTGGGAATGCCTTGGGGCACCTCCAGATGAGCTGGTGGAGGTGGCTAGGGAGAAGGAAGTCTGGGTTTCTCTGCTTGGGCTGCTTGGGCCCCAGATAAGCAGAAGAAAATGGATGGATGGATGGATGGATGGACGGATGGATGGACGGACGGATGGATAGACGGATGGACGGATGAATGGATGGATGGATGGATGGACAGGCTGACAGATAATCATTTAACAAATGTGATTTTTTTTTATCATTATTTTATCTGCAGTAACAAAAATAATAATATTTTTTCCAAATTGGGTCAGATTATCTCCAAAACTGCAGCTCTTGTGGGGTGTCAGAATAGACAGAACATCGCAGCTTGTTGTATATGAGGCTGCATGGCTGCAGATTAGTCAGGGTGCCCATGCCGACCCCCGTCCACTGCCCAAAGCTCCAACAATGGGCACATGAGCAGGAGAGTTCAGCACCCGGACTCTGCTACTGTGCAGCTGCGCTGCTGGAACAGATGCAGGATGAGGTTTAACATCGTCCTGCTGAAATATCCCAGGCCTTCCCTGAAAATTGGGAGCATTTGTATATACTTTTCAGAATTGATGGAGCCTTTCCACATGTGCAAGCTGCCAGTTCCATATGCACGGATGCACCCCCATCCCATCAGAGATGCAGGATTTTAAACGGAGTGCTGATAACAAGCTGGATGGTCCCTCTCCTCTTTAGTCCAGAGGTCACAGCATCCTTATTTTCCAAAAAAGATTTCAAATTTCATTTAATCTGACCTCAGAACAGTTTTCCCCTTTGCCTCAGTCCATTTCAATGAGCTTTGGCCCAGAGAAGACGGCAGTGTTTCTGGGTCATGTGGCTTCTTCTGTGCATGATGGAGCTTTAACCTGCACGTGTGGATGGCACGGTAAGCTGGAAGTGTTCCTGAGCCCATGCAGAGATTTCCAGGACAGATTCAGGCCTGTTTTTAATGCAGTGCTGCCCGAAGGTCTGAAGATCACAGGCATCCAATATTGAGTCAGACCATGTCCTTTATGCACATAGATTTTTCCAGAACCTTTTGATGATATTATGTACTGTAGATGATGAGACAGTCAGTTTTTACAAGTTGACACTGAGGAACATTATTCTGAAATTGTTTCATCATTTGTAGAGGCAGTTTATTGCAGATTGGTGAAACTCTGCCCATCTTTACTTCTGAGAAACTCTGCTCTCTAAGAAGCTCTTTTCATACCCCATCATGTTACTAATCTGCTGAAATTTGACCTGATTAGTTACAAAATGTTCCTCCAGCTGTTTGTTTTTAGTGCCACTTACTTTTCCAGCCTTTTGTTGCCCACGACCCAAATTTTTTGAGAACTGTCATTAAATCTAAATAACCTTAGATTTGTTTTCTTGAAATGATGCTTTTTCTCAGTTTTCTTTGTTCTATTGTGAATAAAATACGAGTTTATCACATCATTGGCTTCTATCTTTATTTACATTTTACACAGCTTTGTGGGAGCTGGGCACGCTAAAACAAGGACCTACCTCCATTGGAGTAACGTAGTCATTCATTCCACTGTTGAAAACGTAGATCATCGCATCATAGAGCTGGTTCTCCCAACACACTTGAACCACCTTCTCACACACACACACACACACACACACACACACAGGTCATCAGTGTAACTGTGGAGAGTAATTAGGCTTTTTTCAGAGAGTTCTCAGTGATCTGATTGCTGCTGCTGACACAAACATAATTATAAAATCGTCACCTTGGTAAAATAATGCCCTCAGTCATTTTTTAATGAAAGTTTTATTTTTGCCTAAATCATCATATTTTTGATTCAGTTTTTTGTCTTTTCTGAAAAACCTGAAAGAAATGACTCAGTCCATTATTTTAAGAAAGTGATGATGTGCAATATGTACCTCGACAAGGATACGGAGCACAGTACCTGCTGCTCCTGGGCTTCATCTGTGCGTGTGTGCGCAAGTCTGTGTGCGTGTGCATTCGCGTGTGTGTGCGTGTGTGTGCATTCGTGTGTGTGTTTGTGTGTGTGCGTGCACATGTGTGTGTGTGTGCGTGCACACGTGTGTGTGCGTGCGTGCATGCACATGTGTGTGTATGTGTGCATGTGTGTGTGCACGTGTGTGTGTGTTCTCAGATTAAAGTGTAGTTTTTTCAGTCCACAGAATCTCATTTACATTTGTTAATTTTATAAACTGTATGAAGACAGTTTGCACTATCTTTGTTGCATACATAGTACCACACACACATACACACCTGCTGTATGTCCAAGCTGGTAACATCCAGGTGGACAATACATCTCTCCAGGCTGTCCATCATACCATTACCATGGTAATGGTCCAGGAGGTCTCTCATAATGGCTGGAGTGAGATGTCCAAGGCGGTCAGCAACAATGTACGACTCTAGTGACTCCAAGAAGACACCCTTAGCAACTGTATTCTCTACCAGTCGAGAATACAACTGGGTGAATAGCAGGTCACTGCGCGCGCACACACACACACACACACACACACACACACACACACACACAGAAAGTCTAAACTGTTTGCACAAGTAAAAATGTATTTGGCTCACCAAAGTCAGTTTCATCCATTTGATATGATGCAGCAGAAACTTTGGGCTATTCTGCTCCCACACACACTTTCAAATGAGCCTGTACTGCAATTTAACTTGATTCCAATTCAGTGGGTTTGATTACTTGCATGATGCAGTGGCACATGTCAAACAAGACGTAACCTCATTTTTGGGTCAAGGTCAGAGGTCAAGGTTTCCTAACATCTTGTGAACACAATAACTCAGGAACGATGTGACCTAGCGTGTTCACACTGACACCATAGGTACATCTACTAAAAACCACAGACGACTTAGTTGTTACCATAATAGTTCCATCACAGAAAGTGACCGTATTCTCAGGGGTTTATATTTATTATGGTTTTAGCATTTCTTATTCCTGGTTCTTCCTCAGCCATCTGTGTGTCACTGAGGCTCATATGCACCCCATTAAGATCTACTGAGACCTGTAATTATGTGTTCTGGAACTTCCAGGGCATTTGTTTGTTGTGGACTCTCTCTGGTATGGCGAAAACTTTCTTTCACGTGACCGTCCACGGTTCATGTTATAACGACTCAAGATGAGCACTTCTGCTGTCACCATCATGGCTGCAAAAAAACCCGGACGCAAAAAGGAGCGGCAGGTCTGACTGTGAAACCACATGCCCACTGACTAATGTCTTATCGTGTGTGTGTGTGTGTGTGTGTGTGTGTGTGTGTGTGTGTGTGTACTTACGCTCTCTGTAGCAGCAGGCAGTAATCCACCAGGACTGGAACTACATCCTGAACAAAACACAACGAGAGGAGTGGGGTAAGGAAACTGGAGAATTACTTCAAATGCTAATCATTCATATCAACAAAATAGATAACCAAACAAATAACCAGCATCTTATCTACTGGCACCCACACACTCTGTCAACTACATGCAAATAACTTGAACTGACAGGGCCCTCGCACCTTGGCAAAAGGGAAGGTCTCCGAGGTATTTCATGCAGTCATGTAGATACTGTATCTCAAGCCTGGTTTCTAATTGGTTGTTCCCAAATGAGTGACTTATCACTTCCTGTGCCCCCTAGATGGCATTCAAAAGCATCCATCTATTGCCTCATGCATATTTACTGTTGACAGGAGGTGCTGGTATCTGTTTGCTGCCTGGGCAAACAAATCTATTTTCAACAAGTAAGACTGCTTTCAGATGTGGCAGTGGACACTGGTGCAACAAAGAGTGAACCACAACCTAAAATTTCCCGTGGATGCACAAGATTTTTGTTGAGAAGATCAAGGGAGAACCTTGGAGCTTCTATGCAAGTGAGAAGATGGAGTTTTGAACATGTGAAATATGCTTTATATGTTGTTTAAGATTTGTTTAAGTCCTTAAAGTGGAGATGTTCGGCCCTGCTTCCCTTTCCTCCTTCGCCTGAGCAGCAGTTAAGCTTTTGTAGTTCCTCCTTACTGGTAATTCTGTTGCTACTTTTCCACCGCCGAGGTGCCGGTGTTCGTGTCGGTTTCAGTAAACCGTTGAAACGCTTAAGAACGGGCCTGCGTTTCCACCGCGCTTTGTGAACTGATCCTTTACGTATGAGTGTGGGCGGGTCCTCGTCTGGAAGCCGAAGGGCACAAACGTGGGAGAACACGCCCCCCTTTCTTGTGCTGCAAACACATTTCACGGTCCAAACAAACTACTGCAGCATCTGTGTGCAGCACAGAGGGAAACACAGACAGAGATTAGAGCAAGACGACAAGTACGCACTTTGTGTCCTTTTATCTGTGATACAAACTGATACAAAGCAGCAAGTTCAGCCTTAGAGCCCAACCTAATTCACAGCTGTGAATCGCTTTTCTCCTGTAATACACACCATGCATAATACAAAATACAAAAATACAATGATACATTTTCTTGTCATTCGTTGGCTGTATTGCGCAGAATAATGAGAATTATATTAGCTTGGCTATAAGATGAACAGCCACAAGAATCAGTCTCCTTTATGGGAAAGGAAATGAGAGGTTAAGATCAAGGCAGCACAACGGGAGGTTAGCCAGCTATCAGAGCTGCAGAAAGGTGTGATGAAGAAAGGGGTGCCTAAGAAGTACAACAGGCTGTCCATACCTGAGGCCTTAGAGACTGCCAAGCAAGTACACACAGCCTTGGCTGACTGTCTGAAGAGGTATACCAGAGGGATAGAAGCCAGGAGAATAAACCAGATGTTCTCCACTGAACCATCGAAGGAGTACTCTCAACAAAAGGGGGAACAATATGAGAACAGCAGCCCAAACAAGACTGGAGATGGAGCAATACTGGAAGAGCATATGGGAGAAGGATGCAACACACAACACCAATGTTCAGTGGCTAGTGGATCTAAGAGCAGACCACAGCAACCTCCCTGAACAGGCTCCAGTAACCATCTCAGTGGCAGACATCCAAGAAAGAGTCTCACATATGAAGGGCTGGACAGCTCCAGGCCCTGATATGAGTCACACCTACTGGCTGAAGAAGCTATCTGCACTCAATGAGCGCCTGGCAGCACAAATGAACCAGCTGCTAGAGGATAAGACACACCCAGAATGGCTGACTGAAGGTCGAACAGTCCTGATCCCCAAGGACCCCCAGAAGGGACCAGTCCCATCCAACTACCGGCCCATAACCTGCCTCAGTACAACATGGAAACTCCTGTCGGGCATCATAGCAGCTAAG
>JAMQGT020003686.1:0-61668 GCA_024447675.2 Pterophyllum scalare | reverse complement strand
TACTAAAACAGGACCCTCTCCAGTCAAGACTGTGTAATAATACAGATGTCACTTGCAGTCCGCTATAATCTCAATTATCTTGTGTTAATTAAAAAAAAAAACTTCAATGGTCTCTATGAATAATGACGCCGATGAAGGACACACTTTAGCTCTTATGAGGCTGAGCGTGAATAGATCTGCAGACTGGAGAAAGACTCTTCTCCGTAACCTCCACTGCTGAGTAAGGGCCTAAATGCAGCTCGTTAGTCCCTGCGGCAGAATAATCGTGCCTCAGGTCGTGACTGACCGTCATAATTGATGGTCCAAATCGATCAAACGCTGACTTTCCTCCTCTGTGTTCTTCCTTCTCTGCTGGCTTGCCGCTCTCCCCATGGCTGTCTCTTTGAACCTTTCAGCTCAGTTGAAGGGAACAAAAGCAAACAAATCACATCGTGCTTTTATGGATTTTGGCTTGTTCACTGCCTTTCATGACTTCTTTAGGCAACTCTATGCCTCTCCTCATTCGGGGTTTCTAAGAGAGTCAATGGTTCCTTACATCCCGGTTTGACAAGTCAGGAGGATAGACACTAATCTCCTTAATCTGGCCTTTCTCCTCTGTGCAGCCACAGGGAGAGAGGGACCACAGAGAGTAATCCTGTCAGAGAAACAATCGGATTAAGGGCCCAACGCTGTGAGTGACAATTGGGGATCCGCTGACTGTTCCTCAAAGCAGGAGCACTGGCCACTCTTTCTTCAGTGTTACTTTATTTTGGTTTGGCGGGACTGAAAAGGACGGAGTTGATGTAGGGGTTGTGATGGAAGGGAGGATGTTTCTTTGATGGGCTGCTGGAGGTCTGACAGGTCTGCGGCCCCTGAAGCACCAGGAACCATGGAATGACTGACAGGTGAGGGGTAAGAGCTAGCAGGGTTTGGTATGTGAAATGTGTATTCATGCTTCTGGGCTCTGGAAGCACACCAATAGTTTCTATATCTCAGTGTTGATTACGTGTCCAGCCTGATCAGTAAGAAAGTCCAGGAACATTGGTTATTAAATGGTAAATGGACTAGTTCTTATTCAGCACTTCTCTACTCTGAGCACTTTAACAACATATTTGCATTCACCCATTCATTCAAGCACTGCCTTCTACAGCTAAGTGGTTTCTATTTAACATTCACACTCCGACGGCTGCATCGGAGAACAACTCGGGGTTCAGTGTCTTGCCCAAGGATACTTTGGCACGCAGACTGGAGCAGTCAGGAATTGAACCACCAACCTTCCGATTAGTAGAGGACCTGCTCTGCCTCCAGTTGCTTCCTCTTTCTTAACTTATTTCAGCTTCTGCCATCAAAAGTTGTAACTGTAGCATGGTGTGACAGTGATTAGCACTTTTGTCTCGGAGCAAGAAGATTCTTGGTTTAAGCCTTTCAGTTGGCTGGAGTTTTATATGTGGAGTTTGCATGTCTGCCCTGTGCTTGTGAGGGTTTCCCCCAGTTTGTGTGTCTTTGGGTGAAACCGAATTGGCTGTAGGTGCAGATGTGGGTATGCGGTTGTCTTTCTCTCTGAAACAGCTGAAACAGGCTACAGCCTCCAGTAGGGGTTTTCACATCTTAAATACAACTTATCAACATGTGGTACCAAAGGAGAATTCAGTAATCGTGTATATGATGTAATAATGGTATGGTAAACAATAAGAAATGAAGGGAATTACAGAATAATGTAAACCAAATAATAACATAATGCCAAGTTAAAGTGTGTTTTTACTTTTGCTCATTTTCACTGCCAAGTCTCCTCTGTGACTTTCACCTCACCAACACCAGAGGGCCCCATTGATACAGGTATGTCTTTGGCAGGAACCGACACAGGAGGGGACCTCTCTGGAGCCGGGCCGAAGCTCCGCAGGCCGGAGGAAAAACACTGCTCTTAGACCGTGATAATTCAAGCACTGAATTTCTGCTGATATCCAGTCATCTGTCTCTGCAACTGCAGAAGCCCGGGGGTGGCTCCTGGCCTCAGAACTGAAGGAAACAAGCCTCACTGCCAGTGAAAAGAGCTTCCATTCATCTCCACTGAACTTGGCCAAAGAAAACAGCAGCTGATTCCTCACATCTCCTCATATTACAGTGATGGGTTTCTTAAGTGCTGGGGGTAAACTACAATTTAGCCGCTGTATGAAAGGGACTGAGTCACAGGATGGTGGATTTCCCCGTGTGACAGGTGCCTGAGGCGGTTACTCACCTGTTCTCAGAGGTGAGGGTTAGCCAAATGGTAACCAGTGGGATTGAGAAACTCAGGGGTCCCTGACATTGACATTCTGCGTGTCTGTAGCACTTTGTTCCTGAGCAGAAGAACAAAGAGAAAAGGTCTTCCACTCACTACCTGCCAACCTGACTGTTTTCATCTTTGACGTCCATCTGGCGGCCAACTATTTTGTTGTTTCTCCAAGGAAACTCTTCTAAATTAAACCTTTAACCTTTTTGTCCAGGCTTTGTATGACTGATTAAAACAACATAGTTGTAGGTATGATCATTACAGAGTAAATCTTTTGTGATTTCAGGAAATGTAAGCTGTTCGGTGGATAAAAAGCCTACAGAGATGCAGTTAGCCTAGCTTAGCATAATGATAGCATCAGTCCAAGGTTTAATATAATCTAAACCATGTTAAATGACAATGTGGGTAAGTCTTGCAGCTAATGTGACATGGGCTAAAGCAGATCATACCACATTTGGTGCCTTTGTGGCTGCACAGGTACAAAAACTATACAGGAACAATTCAGGAATAATAGTTTTCCCTATAACTAAACTTGGCATTCGATGGAATGGCTGTTGTAATGCACCTCAGGAAGCTAACGTGTCATCCCCTATATTTTCTCAAATTTAGGCTTATGGCTGCCGCTCAACCAAAATGAAAGAGGCCAGAAGTTTACAATATTTCATATTTACATATTTCATATTTAAAAGACAAATAAGTGTGGCATGAAGCCATAGACACATCTGTCCTGTAAAAGCTAGACTTGTTTCAAATGTTTGGATGAACTGTGACCGGGATTATGTGGGACAGTAAGCTTTGCGCTGCCATATATGGGATGGATGATGTCACCCAAAACATGGGTATCAGACACAAAAGGCTGAGGCTGGGGCCTTTCTGCTTCTAACAGCGGTCTAAGCTCTCTATCCCTGGACGAGTTCAGCGGAGGAAAGACGTGTACAGGCAAGACCGCACGTTGCTCACTTCCAGGCTCATGTAGCCATTTATGTGTGATCAGACCTCTAGTATCAGTCAGTCATGGTCATTCACTTGACCTAAGATTACACCATTAAGAGTCAGTCTAAATGCTACACCTTTTGTATTATTCTGTATTATACCAATTATACCAATACATTATGTTCAGCTCAAACTACTGGATCAAAATGGATACATCCCATGTGTGGCACACCGGTCAAACCGCAGGAAGCTCCTTCAACTCTGCTTTAATAATGGCTGACGTAGAAAATCTTTCCTATTCACTGCGTTTAAAAAGTATAATGACCTCCCTCTGTGCAGGGAGAGCAGACTTGGAGTGGCTGTGGCTCAGGAGGTGGAGCAGGTCATCTGCTAATCAGAAGTTTGGTGGCTACTCCAGCCTGCAAGATACTGAAGCCCAAGTTGTTCTCTGTTTGATCAGTTGGAGTGTGAATGCTAGAAAGAAGTGCTTGAATGTGTGTGAATGAGGCATGTTGTTAAAGTGCTCAAAGTAGAGTAGAAAAGCACTATAGAAGAACCAGTGCATTTAGATCTGGGCTGTGTAATTAACTGAATTTAAAACGATCACAAAAGCAGTTTAATCGACAAAAAATGCGATTATTAAAATGATTTTGTCACATTACGTTCTGAAAGTGTACTCTTATTTTGTACATGCACTTCTGCCCTCTGTTGTGCCCTCGGTTGAACAGCCTGAGTGTCAACTGAGATGAATTCACCAACACTGAGTGGCTTATGACCAACTCATAACGAAAACACAGAAGCAGCAAAACCCCATCAGTGTCTCCGGCAGCACCGTCTCCATCCGATTCAGAGAGGCTCAAGACAATCGCAGAAGCTGTGGCTTATCTTCGGCCCAGCAGGAACTGCCGACAAACCCAGCTTTAGAATCAGAATCGCTTTATTGGCACCATGTCACAGTTAGGCACACGAAGAGTACTTTAAGCAGCCCTACCAGTTTAGCCAGTGTTCTCTGTTGGCGCTGGGCTATAACGGGCCAGCCTTCCATGTTCTTAAACTCAGTTACTGACTGGAATATGCATTTTGAATACATGTACAGGATCTTTCAGTATTTTGTGGCAATGCACTAAAATACGAGCAAATTTATTTGGTTTAAATAATTTGGTCCTATTTCTTGTTCGTCTTATTAGTCATGATAACTGGTATTACCTTTCTACTTATCTATGCATTATGCAGGTTTAATTTACAATGTATTTATTTGTTGTAATTTATTTATATATTTAAAAATTTTATTTATATGTTTAGCTTTTATTTTTAATTTAGTATTCATTTATTATGAAGTGCACTAGATTTAAAGGTATTCAGTCTTTAAGTGCAGCGTGTTCACCAAGTCAGCGAGTAATAATCGTGACTTCAATATATTTTTTTTAAACCTTTATTTTACCAGGTAAAAATGTTTGAGAACTAGTTCTCATTTACAAACACGACCTTTTTGTAAATGAGAACCAAAATAATTGAATTTTTCCATAATCAAGCAGCCCTAGCTATACCATACTGCCGAAAGTATTCACTCACCCATCTAAATCATTGACCAGGTGTTCCACAGGTGACCCTGCTGCCTTTGTAAAATAAACAGGAAGACTGGAATATCATATTTTGCAGTTACTGCAAGCTGGAAAGTTTCCATGTCCCGTTTTCCTGTCCCTCCCCCCTTTTTTTGGATTTAAGTTTCGTTTACGGGTGATTTTTCTTTAAGTAGAAATATGTCATCAAATACTGCTCCGGGCTAAAGAACAAAGTACTGATATTTATTCACCACCCATGAAAGCTGTGTTGTTGTGGAGACGGTCCCCGTTCCCGCCCTGAATGATTAATTCAGCTGTCAGAAGTCCCCGGGGGTCACATCTCCTGCATGGGTGTGCAATGTCTATATGCACCCTAACCATTCGTCCCATGGTCCTGGCATTTTAGCTAATGGACGCCATGTGATCTAATAAAAGCCATTAAGGGACCGGGCTCTGAATGGACGCCCAGCGCCATGTGTGCTGACACAAAAGTGCAACTCACACACAGTTTTATTATTTTTAAAATAGTTCCTCTGTATGCATCTCCAGTTTAAGCTGCAATATTTGCATCCTTGTTGTGTCAAAAAGTCCTTTGTTCCAATAAATGTGTTTTTAGTTATGACTTTCCTTCAGTAACTGTTTCAAGCATCTGCTGCAATGCTTTGAAATTTCACATATGCAAATGAGGTTGCTTAGCAACCTTTTAAAATGGAAGCATGATGCATTCAAAGAACTAATATGACATAATAATATATATATAATAATATGACAAGGTCAGAGCTCATGAGTCAATAATTTGAGCACTCTTTTATACGTGTCTCATTCACACACAGCCATACAAGCACATGTCTCTATGTTAAAGTGCTTTCTGGCATGTAGACTGAAGCAGCCAGGGATCAAACTGCCAACCTTCCAAATATTAGGTGACCTGCTCTACCTCCTGAGCTACAGCCACCCACAACAAAAGAATAAAAAAAAAAAGAGGCTGAGCAAACATGGCCTCCATGGGAGAGTTCCAAGGCAAAAACCACTGCTGACCAAAAAGATCATCTCACATTTGCAAATATTTTATGATCCCCAAGACTTTTGTGAAAATATTCTGTGGACCGACAAGACAAAAGCTGAACTTTTTGGAAGGTCTGAATCCTGTTACATCTGATGTAAAACTGACACATTTCACCAAAAGAACATCGTGCCAATGGTCAGACATGGTGGTAGTGTGATTATCTCGGGCTGCTTTGTTTCTTCAGGACCTGAACAACTTCTCATAATTGATGCAACCATGAATTCTGCTCTCTACCAGAAAATTCTGAAGGCCCTGAAGCTCAGGCACACTCGGTTTATGCAGATCTGAGTCCCCCTCTGAATGGCTCGAAAAAGAAAATGAAGGTTTTGGAGTGACCCATCCATGTGCAGACTTAAACAGGCCGTTCATGCTTGAAAACCCGCCAATGTGGACAAATTTCCTACTGCTGTGAACTCACACCAGTGTCAGCGATCCGGCTTGTTCTCAGCACACACTTAAAAACCCAACATCCACGTGGGTCTTGGCGTGCGTGAGTACATATGGACGAGTAACCTGAACATACATGTGACGTTCCCAGTGAAATGAGATATACAAGTTCAGTAGCAAGATACACTGCCATCCAGAAGATATACTTTTCAGGAAAGGTCTTGCTCATTTCAGCAGGTCAATGCCAATCATTATTCTGCACATATTCCAGCAGCGTAGCCTTGTAGTGAAGCAGGTCTGCCTGCTCTCCTGACAGTTGGTGCATTAAGGACACTAAATATCTGAGAAGTTGAAACCTTATTTCAGCCCATATCAAGGCTGGAAAACTTTGGATTCCAAAACAACAACCGGCCTCACCAACAAACAGTGTTGTAAACGTGACACAACACGGTCACAGTTTTTAGCACCGCATATTTGACTTGTGCCATTTTCAATTAAATGCTGTCAGCCTACTAGGACGGGAAACGTTCCCGTTCTCCCTGTGTGGAACACCAAGTGTGCAGTATGTGTGGTGTTGATAATCCAGATGTGTGGTGATGATGATGATTTTATTACTGTCCTTCAAATGGATCCTCACATTGTACAAAGTGGATTTGGGAGGTCAAACACTGCAGTGGCCTCCAGTGTGTGAGCCCAGGTGCAAGGGTCAAATGTATGCAGTGCTAAGTACACAGTACTAAGATGGATTTGCCAAGAGACTAACATACTTCAATCCCTTCAAAGGCTTCAACTGGATCCAGGCAGCCATTCCAAAGTGTTGGGAGCAAAGGCCGGGCTGTGTTTTCCTCACTGGGACTTATTCTCTGCAGTGCATGCACATGATTTTTATGTGTCGAGCCTTTGTGTGCACATTGCCTCAAGCTAATGGATTAGCATTTCCTGGCAGGCTCGAGCATGCTTTTTATGTCCAAGAAGTGAGTTCTGTTTGGCCTTCTTTCACTGCTTTGCTTTACATGGTGTTACAGACTAAACTGCAGAGTCCAGTCAACAGGATCCCACGTCAAACGTGAGCACTGACACGTATAACGACGAAAATGGAAGCTAATGTTAACATTACCAACTTTGTTGATAGGAAAATTTAAATAAACGTTAATCTTTTATGTTAATCATATGTTAACCATGCTGCAGTATAATGCACAATAATTAGCATTAAGGAGTTTTCTATTATGTACACGTTGTTCTTGGAGTTACGCAGAACAGGAAAGAGCATCTACAGTTGAGACGAAGGCAGCTGCAAATAAACACAGAAAGATAACACCATAAATGGGATGTTTTTGATACATCGAACTGAAGAAAACAGTGATCAAGTACTCAGCTCATCATAGCACTTGATGAGAAACTTTCTGATTTTTGTTAGAGTCTCACATGTAACCGTATAAAAGCTGTAAAGTGTCCTGCTGAGCAGCCTTTCTGATAACTGTTTGCAAATGATTAAAACTGCATCAAACCTAAATCGCTCTCTCCTGGTCATTTATTTAAGAAGGTTCCTGACATTCATTAAACTTGAAATAGTTCTAAATCTAATGTAGGATCTGCACTATGGACAGGAAAAGGCACAAAAGTTTCATTAAAAAAAAAAGAAAATCAATGAGAGACTAAAAAGTTGCCAAAGAAAATTTACCAAACTCTTTGGAAACACTTCTGGTCAGTTCATACAGTAAACTGTTCAGTGCTGTAAATAATCTTTATTAATTTTGTAAACCACTGTGGATTTGTCATCTCTGTGACTCAGTCAATTCAGGACTGATGACATAAGCCTAGGGTCCAGCTGTCCACATGTTGTGTCTGCCCTGGTGCTGCTGGAGGGGTCTTCCTGTTAAAAGTGCTTTCCTTGGCGACCTGGACACCAGTTTGTATCTGACTGGGCGAGAAGCTAAACTATAAAGCAGACACCATGGCCCATTATAGCCATTAAAATGAGACAGGTGTTGTTTCCACCTTGTGCGTAAGATTATGACAAAACGTGGCAGGAACTGACTGTCAACAGATTTTGTCAATGCAACAATGTTGCTACAGCGCACGGCTGAGGAAAAGGATGAGCACAGATCCTTCAACAGGTGCAGTGAAATGCTGCAGATTTTCAGATCTGTCAGCTGTGCTGAGTACAGTGGACTCTGCTTTGGTCTGCTGGGGGGGGGGCAGCATTGAGCTGGAGACACCCATAGGCTGCATCAGCTGAGTAGGAAGACTGGCTCTGTGGAGAGGAAGTCACTGAGCAAATTGCTGGATAATCCTGAGCACCCTCTTCACCACTTACCGAGCATGCAGCAGAGCACTTTCCCTACCTGACTGATTCAGCGCCGCTGTCACATGGACACATAGCTCATGCAAAAGCTCCTTATAATATAACACACCTGTGTGCCAGAGTCATTTACTCTTTCATTTGATTTTATTTCATTACACACTTGTAAGTAGTATAGCAGCCATTTAAATACAAATACTTTTCTTCAGATTTCTTTAAATAATGAGAGAGTGGGTCGAGGCACTGGCGACCACTGTGTCAATCGGGGTGGGGGTGGGGTGTCAGTAGAGGACTACAAATACCTGGGAGTGTATACTGATGATAAACTGGACTGGGCTAAGAACACTGATGCTCTGTACAGGAAGGGTCCAAGTTGTCTCTATTTTTTGAGACGCCTGAGGTCCTTCAACATCTGCCGGACTATGGTCAGGATCTTTGAGTCTGTGGTGGTGAGTGCCATCCTCTATGCTGTTGCATGCTGGGGCAGCAGGCTGAGGGCGGCAGACGCCAACAGTCTCAACAAATTGATCCACAAAGCCAGTGATCTGCTGGGAGTGGAGCTGGACTGGCCGATGGCAGTGTTGGAGAGGACACTGCTGTCTAAGCTGCAGGCCATTATGGACAATGGCTCCCACCCACTCTACAACACAGTGATGACACAGGAGCTCCTTCAGGGCAAAACTCATCCCACCAAAGTGCACCACAGAGCGCCACAGGAGGTCATTCCTACCTGTGACCATCAAACTCTGTAACTCCTCCTTTAATAAGTGACACTGTGGTTCATCAGTGCAATTTATTATGTGTCCATGTATACAGTATGTCCCAGATTTATGTTTATTATCACAGCCACTGCCTTTAATGTATTCACAAGAATTCTTGTGCACATATTGCAAATTTCTCTTTTTGGTTTTAAATTATTAGAGTGTTTATTCTTTTTATATGACAAACGCTTGCAGCTGAAACAACTGAAATTCCCTCTGGGATCAATAAAGTATTTCAGGTTCTGTACAAAGATACTTCTGCTAAATTTTCCCTGCGCCTCTGTACTTGGTGCATACTGTTGTTCACTGTAAATGTAGGAGCCAGTGCCTTCACGGCTTCAGTGCTTACAGGACATGAGGGATTAAAGGTTGGGCTCTCTCAGCTTTAGCTGCTCTGATCCTTTGACCTTTGTCTAGCATCAGTCCCCAGACTTCGTGAGAATAATTGTTGGACAGGTAGAAATGTTCTTCCAAGTTCAAAAGCACAGAAGAGCTCTACTGAAAGTTGTAAAATATTCATTGAGAAAATAGACATCTTTATGGAAATGATAAGACTTAAAAGTAATGCCTCTGTGTGTATCATCTAACGTGGGCGGGGTTCTGTCTGAAGTCCAGTGAATGCAGCGCAGTGGCCAAGGCTGCATACAGGTGAGAGCTGTTGAATCTCAGGCAGTACACTGGGCTGCTCACAGGGTCAGAGCTCAGCTGGAAAAACTGCAAAAGATAAAACACAAGAGGTCAACAAGAGCAACGAGTTTATTGTTTCATATCTGGCATTCAGCTGTTCTATTAGATCAGATCCTGGATGTGTTGCTGCAAGGAGATATGTCTGAACTGTGAAATTCTAGCAGTTGTAACGCATCCATACTAATCTGTTTGAATCATTTTATAGACGATTTCTCCATCATCTGACAAAGAGGTCATTCTAACGACTCTGGCTGTGGTGAATTACTGTGGAGAATGAATGGATCCTGACCACCCTCTGCATGCAGTTTAATACTTTCTCTAACATCTGAGCTGCAGAAAAAAAATTACCACTTCATACCACCACACCTATATCCATTTTAAGCTTCTTATTGTATAATATTTAGATTTATTTAATCACTTTTTTTTTTTTACTTTTTTGGTTACTGCAACATAATTTCCCAATTTCTGGGATATCTGTACGTACCTGCAGGCATTCAGTCTGCCGTTTGTCCCAAAGACGTACGACACCATAATATGACGAGCCACTCGCTATCATGTGATTTCCATCTGTCCGGATGCAGTACAGGCTGCTATCATGAGGCTCCTCCCACTCCATTGCACATTTTCTGTAGAAAAGGATGAAAGGCTTAACACACATATATATAGTGAGGTGAAGAAATTGTTATTATTTGTGTGATTAACATTATCCTAATTAATATTTTCAACATGAGAATGTTGTATATTCCGTCAGTTTGGATCTATTGAACTATTGAAGTTTACCCTTCTTCTGTGACTGGATTCTCTGCTTGTTTTAACCCTTGGTGCACTGTCCTCTGGATCCATGTCACTGGGTACACTCTGGGTATGTGTTAGTGCAGTCACCCTCAAACTGGGGTACGTGTACCACTGGTGGTACGTGGTGTTATGGTCCTGGGCCGTATGCCTAGCATTTTATGTTCCTTCGCTTATGATTCTGTTCACTTATGATTTAAATTCTTAGTTTGTGTAGCATTCTGTATTTAGTTATTAGTAATAGTTATTTATGTATAATTCCTGTTTCCCTTTGTAGTTGTTGTCACCCCCGTGTCTGTGCCATTACTCTTGTCTCATGTGTTTTATTCCCAGCGTTGTGACGAGTCTGTGTCTTATCTGTTTCCTGTTTTACCTCGTCAGTCCTTGTCGCTCATGCGCTGTGTTTAGTTTCACTTCCTGGTCTGGTCTTTTGTGATTGCCTGCACCTGTGCTTCCCACCTGTTGCCTGTGCCCTTGCTATTCTGTGTTTTCGCCTGGTCCTCTGTTGTGTTGTTGCTACGCTGTGCATCTCCCTGCTCCTTAGTTTGTATTTAGTTCTAGCACCCGACCAACTCCAATGTAGCTGTGTTTATGTATGTGTGTATATACATATATATATATATCTCACTGCATTTGTCTCTCAGACAAGTTCAGCGAATATTTTCCAGCAACAGCAGAAGTGACAAAATACTGAAGTCCACTTTCAGAAGTCAGACATCGTTGTGCTTTGGGATACAGCGACGCAGCAGATATCCTGCACTTTCACACAACGCTGCATGCTTTCTACTTGTATTTGCAACCACGTGTCTATGTGAGAAAGACTTCTCTTCACTTGCTTTCATAAAGACTAAATAGAGAAGCAGGTTGGATCCAGCCATCACAGAACTGTGTTTATGGAGCCATGCACATCCTTCCCATTAAGGAAGGAAGTTACCAACTACCACCAAATTTTAATGTTTTGATTATTGCATAGAGCTGTTATTATTCATATTCCCACCTGCTTTGTGTTTGAATGCAGTAGTTATTATCCTTAATATACTCAGTGTAGTAGAGTTAATAGCCTCCCTTGATGTGTATTCTCATTTCGGTATAGCTGATAGCTCCCTTTGCTGTCAATATTGTAATGCAGTACAGTTGTTACTAAGCTGACCAAGTGTTCATGTGCTGTACATTTGTTGTTATTATTGTCACACCCTGAGTGTTTAAATGAAGTGCAGTTAATACAGTCACAGATATTACACCATGTCACAAAAGTTATCAGATGAATTTTTGATTTCTAAAATGATCACAGCCAATAAAACTGACTCAGCAGAAATAAATTAGGATCATACCTCAAAAACTGTTCAAGTACCGATGTCAAACTTGGTGTAGGGGTTCAGCCTCCTTGCTGAGATTATCCAATTTAACAGTTACAATAATGTTGCAACAAGCAAACATAACGTGCCGCAAAGGGTCCGACTGCAGTCATATTCCTCTTTTCCACTAGTACCTCCTCGGCAGGTTTGATTATTGTGACGGAGCGGCTCTTATGACTCATCCAATGATGCGCCCCAGGCCAATCAGTGACATGCAGTCTGTTGATATCACATTTTCAGCTTGACGCAGCTCGATTGGAACCCCGGCTGAGTAGGTACTAAAAAAGTACCTGCACGAGGTACTACCACCTAATGTAAAACTTTAAAAACAGAACAGAGTTGACTCGGGCTGAGTAGGTACTGGTGGAAAAGAGGCAATAGACAGTCCACTGACTGAAAGAGCTCAACATCTGACAAATGAAGTCAAACAACACCGTCTTAATCCTGGACATCCTTCAGGGGTGACTGTGGCACATCACAGTCCTTCTAGGACAGTATAACTGTTTATTTCTACATATAAACTACAATACTGCAATAATCTGAATTTACACTTACATACCACAATGTTTTAAGGAAATACGAAATATTAGATCCAAGAAAAAGTGAAAAAAGCTGCATCAGCCTCTTGAGTGGTTAACAAATTTTGTAGGTTGTCAGACTCTACTCTATGTGTGTGTGGAGGTGTGTGGATAACACAGGCTGTTTATGTGAAAAGCCAATATTCTAGGTAGTACATATGTTTGTACTTGTATTTTTCATGTTACACAGACTTAAACCTATTATTATCTGTTTAATGTCAGATTTAATCAATATTAATTTGTGGTTAGGGTTGTGGTATGTCTTCAAAGTAAGAATGCAAGCCTAGGTAAAGTCAAGGCAAGGTGTTTATTTTATATTTGTATATTTTTTCATGTTTTGTTCTAAATATTTACTGTTACTTTATATTTATACTTATAATTCTTCTTCTTTAATCTACTCAGAACTATTACAAGGGCAACACTGGGACCTGAGGACAGAATTTCCTTCCACTGCATGTACATGTGATGCAAATGACAATAAAGAATCCTTGAATCCTTAATGTCTTCCCAAGTGATGTAAACACAGCAGTGTGTGCTTTGGTTGGTGAGCAGCAGAGCAAGGCACTGGCTGTGGTTGAGAGAGGGGATGTATTTTGGGGATGAGTATTTTCTGTCGATACACATCAATCCTCCATTAGTGCAGCCTCATTAATAAGTGATGGAGAGACACCGGGCGGATAATGGAGCGATGTGCGAGCACATGCACACGCACACATAGACACACACACTCTCTAACTCTAATTTTAGCTAACCTTTATGGGGGAGGTGACCTATTGGTTTCTGAAAGTAAAGAAACACAAACCGTATAAAGCCTGTGTTTGTGTTTCTAAGGCTCCAGTGATATGGGGCCCAAAATCACAGCCTCACAGTGTTTTTTGTTTAAAATGCCTCCCTGATGTGCCTTCTGTTCTTGTTTTTCTGCACTTAGTCCATAAGGTAGCAAAAAATGGAAGTGTGTGTGTAAAATGAATTAAGATTATGTTCAGCACAACAATTTACTGTTGTGAGAAATAGAAAAAATAACTTATTTTTACATTGTTGAGTGCAACAATTTTCTTTAAGGGTTTAATTATCGTAAAGTACAATTTTACACTACTACTTTACTTACTACATTACTAATCAGTCTCTGTTGCTTCAGGTGTGGGAGCTCTTGTAGCAGCTCATGTAAATGCAGAATTCATAAGAAAAATACTATCATGAACATTTGCTAATTGGCCAGGATTCATTATCCATACACGTGGTTTGAGTTGCTTCCACTATCTGACAGTGAACTGGATGTGTAAGCTCAAATATTTTGTAATTGTCACTCTGTGTTACTGATACTTGAACATAGCAGAAAGTAAGAGGCAAATGGGAAATGGAGACGGCTTGCCTTCAAAGTTCCTCCCTGTAACGTGTTGGTTGCAGTGGTAAGACACAGCTATTACTCTGATGTTTCCGTCTCACAATTTTTCAGAGAAGTAGGTGTTTCTGAGGGAGGCTGAGGACACTGAGTCCAAATTCACCATGTTCCCCACCTCCACTGTTGAGGTTGCTGCTCAGAGCTGTGGCTGCAAGGTGGTTGGTGCAGTCAAGGTGGTAAACCCCAAACCAGATGGTGGTCACCAGGGGTGAAGGGAGCTGTCAAGCTGAAGAAAGAGTCCGATCGAGCTTGGTTAGCCTGTGGGACTCTGGAGGCAGCTGATGAGTAACGGTAGGCCAAGCGCAACGCGGCTCAGGCGGTGGCCAAAGCAAAAACTCGGGTGTGGGAACAGTTCACTGAGGCCATGGAAAAAGACTTTCGGACGGCCTCAAAGCCATTCTGGCAAACCATCAAGCAACTCAGGAGGGGAAAGTGGTGCTCTACCCAGATGGTTTAAAGTGCAAGTGGGGTGCTGCTGACTTCAACTGAGATTATAGTCAGGCGGTGGAAGGAATACTTTGAGGACCACCTTAAGCCCACTGACACACCTTCTGTAGTGGACGCAGAGTCTGGGGATGAGGGGGATGACTTTGCCATCACTGGGGGTGAAGTCACTGAGGTGGTTAAACAACTCCTTGGTGGCAGGGCCCCTGGGGTGGATGAGATTCGCCCTGAGTTCCTGAAGGCTCTGGATGTTGTAGGGCTCTCTTGGTTGACAAGTCTCTGCAACATTGTGTGGAGATCAGGGGTGGTGCCACTGGATTGGCAGACTGAGGTGGTGGTCCCCATCTTTAAAAGGGGAGACCAGTGGGTGTACTCCAACTATTGGGGCATCACACTCTTCAACTTCCCTGGTAAGGTCTATGCCAGGGTGCTGGACAGGAAGGTCTGTCTGTTAGTTAAACCTCGGATCCAAGAGGAACAATGCGGCTTTTGTCCTGGTTGCAGAATGCTGGACCAGCTCTTCATCCTCTTGAGGATATTCGATTGTGTGTGGGAGTTTGCCCATCCAGTCTACATTACCGGGGGGTGGGGTGCTCGTTGCCTCTGGCTCTCCGGGCTCTTGCCTGTTGACCATGGGGCTCTGTCTGGGGTGTCCCTCCTTCCTCCTCTGGGGTGTGCGCATGGTTGCCATCGGGACGTGTGGCCTCGGGTCTTCTGAGTTCCTGGTGGGCCATGGATGGCCTAGGTCCCTGGGTCTTTCCCTGCTTGCCTCTGGATCCGGATAGGGGTGGTTGTGGCTTTTTGCCCTCATTATTGAGTACGTTCCATGACAGAGGCACACACACATAACTACAAATACAGCAAGACTGTAGTTATGTGTATATGCATGTATACATAGGTGTGTATGTATGTGCATCTATCTATCCTCTCTTATTATTTATTTATTTTTTTTTCTGTTCTTTCCCCATTTTTTGGCTTCTTTCTTTCTTTTTTTCTTTCTGCCTGTCAGATCTGGCAAGAGTAAATAAAATAAAATATAAACATTAACAAGAACAGCCTATAGAAACTTATATGTTTGGCAGCACAACGCATTCGGACCATCATTCTGATCGCAAAACTGCCAGACATGACAGCCCCCCTCCCCAAAAAAAAGAATTAGAAAGCACATCTTGTCTGAAGCCACCCATTTTTCTTGTGTGCAAAAATACTGAATCATGTGACTGACAGGCAGAGGTGTAATTGTTCATGCTAGTTAACTGATAACCGTGGTATAGAAGCCACAGTTTGGTGATCACGCGATCACACGGTTATTGTCCAGGAAAAAAAGACTTAAATAAATTAGAGTTCTGTCTGTGTTTTAACCCTCTGTACCCCATAGCGGTTGCCGCCGGCCACCTTGTGTCACGGTTTACCTCATGAAGTGTCCACGCCTGTTTACTCTGTGAAAAGCATCTGAAATGAGTCAACGAGTTAGAGGAGCTCACTTCTGTCAGATGACAGCGACACTGAGGAGAGTTGTTGAAGACTTCAAGGACTTCTCTCCAGTAAGTGCTGCTGATTTGGCTGCTGTTAGCCCGGGTTGCAGAAACTTTCTTAGAGTGGATCTAATGTGGACAACTCGGACACTTAGCAGATAAACTTTCATATGATGTGAGAATGTAATCCAACACTTAGTGTTTCCAAACTTTTGACTGGTACTGAATTTATCAGGGGGTTTGATCAGTGTGATTTTTAGGACATTCGATCCCAACAATAGTTAACATTATGTTGGCTTACAACCAGTCAGCTGTCTGTAAACTGGAGGGTCACATGTCTAATCTGTTGAAAATCAGTTATTGCGGCAATATCAGGAATAAATGGAAGGCAGGCTGGGCTTGTTTGCTTTGGTGGGCAGCCAGTCTAAGAGAAGGGAAAACTCTGAAGGACACTCGCGCATCAACACAGCCAAGACCACTATCCCTGCCTACTGGCTGAACCTATGTAAGAGCATTCAGCTCTTTGTTGACCGTGGCAACATCTATGCCATATATGAGGGGATAAAGAACGCCTTTTGGCCCCAGTGCTACAAAGATCACACCCCTCAAATCTGCCTCTGGTGTCATTATAACAGACAGAGGCAAGCAGATAGAGAGATGGGCTAAGTATTATCAGGACCTCTATTCAAGGGAAAACATTGTCATCGAGACAGCTGTTGGAAACATGATGCCCCTATCTGTCATGGAAGAGCTTGATGTTCTACCCTCTGCTGAAAAGGTCAGCAAAGCCATCAACCACCTAGCCTGTGGCAAAGCTCCAGGAAACAGTGTCATCCCCCCAGAGGTCATTAAGGTTGGCAAAAGTGAGTCCAGTGATGGCATATATCTCCACACACAAGCGATGGGAACCTGTTCAATCTCTTGGGCCTCCGTGTAAAGACCAAGGTGTGGACCTGCACTCTATTCTTCACCTCTCTTGACTGTGCTGTACTGCTTTGGATGGTTGACCCTACGTATTAATTTACATATTTTAAACTCACGCACCTCTTCTCCTTGCATCATTACAATTACACTTGTCTCCCTCTCATTCACATGCATGTATTTCTGTCTTGCTTCTACTGATTTTTCTTCTTCTCTCCAGAGCATACTTCCAGGTCTCCAGGCTCTCTTCCACCTGCT
Source organism: Pterophyllum scalare (assembly GCA_024447675.2). Classification (NCBI taxonomy): domain Eukaryota; kingdom Metazoa; phylum Chordata; class Actinopteri; order Cichliformes; family Cichlidae; genus Pterophyllum; species Pterophyllum scalare. The sequence continues at coordinate 44,497 of JAMQGT020003686.1, read as the reverse complement.
CCCTACTATCACTAGAAATCAGTGTTGTCTGCAAACATCATAGTCCATGGGGACTCCTGCCTGACATCCATCACCATTGCAAAAAAGAAGGGCCTCGGAGCAGATCCCTAATGTAATCCCACTCCCACCTTGAACCCATGTGTATCAAGTGCTTTGAGTGCTCGAGTAGAAAAGCGCTATATAAGAACCAGCTCATTTACCATTTATTTACCATTTACTACGTGTCACTCCTCAGCACTGTCTCTCTGTCCTTATACATGTCCTACACCATCCTCACATACTCGTTGAAATGCTTTCTGGAGCTCCACAGACACAGTGAAACTCCTGACGTTTTCTGTACTTCTCCATCAACACTCAAAGCAAACATTGCATCTGTAGTGCTCTTCCTTGGCATCAAATCACCTCTCTTTATAACCTAGCTTCAAAAACTCTTTGCCATATCTTCATGGTATGACTCATCAACTTACTCACTCTGTAGTTACTACAGCTCAGCACGTCACTGTTGTTCTTGAAAATCGGTACTAGTGGACTTCTCAGACATACTCTCACTTTCCAGAGTTGTGTTAAACAATCTGCCCTCTCTCCTAGACATCTCCACATGCCCACAGGTATGTCATCTGGACCAATCGCCTTTCCATTTCCTGGCTGTGGCTCAGGAGGTAGAGCAGGTCACCTACTAATAGTAAGGTTGGTGGTTTGATTCCTGGCTGCTTCCCAGTACTCCTGCCTACTATCTTTATCTTCCTGGCTATTCCACTTGTTCTTTTCTAAACTCTTCCTTTGAATATGTTCCTGTACGTCCTTATTCCAGCACAAAATGTCCAGAGGATATACCAAATCCTTCCTAGCAGTTTCGCTCACCACTTCCACTGGACTTTTCCAGTCATCTGGCAAGTCTTCCCTATCACTCCCCTAAGTATGTTGGGTTTTCTCTTGTTGCAGAATGCCTTTCAGTGCTCAAGCTGAGGGCATCTGTCCTATGGCTTTTTAAAACAGCATTCTCATCTATGCAAGATGGTTTTGCTCAAGGAAAGGTGAAAATGTTCTTGAATAGGGTGAGGTAAGTGTTATTGGGAGGAAGTTGCATGTATCCTTTTTCTCCGACCCATCTGGTATGGAAATCTTATTCTTTATGATCTGCATGTTTGATTTGGACAAGATTTTATGCTGGAAGCCCTTCCTGATGCAACCCTCCCCATTTACCCGAACTTGGGACTGGCACTAGGAGTAAAGTTAGTACTATTATTAGTAATATACATTTTAAAGACTTGTATTTAAAATTTCCTAAAACAGCCAGATCTTCATTTGTCCGTAGACATGGTCAGAGGCCCCTTTAAAGTTGTTCATAAAGTACAAAAAAAAAATCTAGGTATGAAGACATTGAGTAACTGATTTGCATGTGAAACATTTGTACACACGATTTATGCAGAGATTTGTTTGTATGCATTGTTAGCAATTGTGGGGCACTGATCCTACACTGCACTTCATGAGTACTATAGGATCATGTAAACTGTGCATTATTCTTTCTCTCTTTCTTTCTTTCTTAGTGTATTTTCCGATGAACCTTCAGACAACCTGAACCTTCGAGATGACCCTGAGACTTGTAAGGTTTGAGCATATGAATTATTGATATCTAAAGAGGGACCCCCTCCTGTGCCAGCCATTCTTCTGACCCAGCCCCTTTCAGGGTCCCCAGAGAAATCTGCCAATCACATCTGATTTGTTTTACTTGACTGATCCCCAGGAAACAGAGGCTGAAACTCCCCGAACCCCTGTTGTCCAGAAGAAATACTGCCCTGCCTAACCATGGTAGGGACTGTGCCATCAGATCCCCTTTGGCCACAATACAGGAATTTTGGTGGAAAAAAAAATTCTGCCTACATCATCATTTTAGGTAGGAGATGTCAGAAAATTAATATTACAACACAATATCTAACTACAGAAAGTGATGTACACAACTGTGTATATGGTGACCAAAGGGGTTAAACTAAAGAGAGTGCTGGTGCATTAAGATGAACTACAGGACTGCTGGTTAGCTGCTTGTACAGGTCATATAACAGCTTAGAAAGATTCTGACACCATTCTGTGACTTTAATCTAACAAAATGAAGGTATGGCAAATTAAAACCAAAAAATTACAAAGAAAGATTGTCTCTGTTCTTTACCTTTACTATTACCTACCGCCCAAGGTCCTGTAACACAAAACCTGATGTGTTTTCTTCACAGTTTTCATCTGATTCTGATCCTTCTTCCCCCAGGTGCTATCCTACCATCGACCTATATGGTAGTCATTTGGCAGGTGATGGACACTGTTAAGCAGGCTTAGAGTAATAAACCTGACCCCGATTCGGGTCCCCCCCAATCAAGAGTATGTTGCAAGTTCTCCAGTGAATTTAGAAAAAGACAACTGGGAATATGTCGGAGCCTGTCAAGTTTGCGCTCGCAGTAAATCTAGTTCCCAACTCCCCCCTCAGGCCTTCTACAACCACTTCTCACTTCCTTACATGGCATACCCTTAGATCTAGTCTCAGACAGACCACACAAACCAGGAGCTAGAAGCCGCCCTTTGGTGTGTCATAGCCTCCAATCATACCTCCTGGAGTTCACAATTAGCCTGGGTTGAATATGTGCACAATTCACTCACCTCATCCGCCACTAAACTGCCTCCCTTTGAAGTTTCCCTAGGATTTCGGCCACCTTTGTTCCCAGCCCAAGAGAATTAAATTGCTGTTCCCTTTGTCCACCACCTGATGCCGTGTTTGGAAACAGGCACGAGCAGCCCTTCTCCACACAGTGCCACAAAATAGCAGCGCTTGGCAGGCCGTCGCAGAATTCCAGCACCAAACTATGCACCTGGCCAAGACGTATGGCTGTCTTCTAGAAACATTCCTTTGAAACGTACATCACAGAAACTCACTCCCAGATTTATTGGTCCCTTTAGGATTTCAGCCTTACTGCAGTCCATTTGAAACTACTTTCATCTGACATTTCAAGTCTCCCAGATTAAACCTGTCTTCGAGTCAAATGTCCTTCCTGATGTAACCCCAAAGGAATTTGTGTTTTCAGCTAGAATCGAACCAGTTTTAATTTTGTCATCGAATTCTAAATGACCTTATGTGTTTCCTTGAAAGAGTACATTTTCTCAGGTTAAACATTTGATATGTTTTCTATGTTCAATTATGATTAAAATATGTGCTCATGAGATTTACAAATCATTTCATTCATTTTTTATTAAAAATACCCCAAATTTTTGGAATTGGGGTTGTAATTAATATTTATGGTCTCTGAAAAACACTGTTAAAGCTAAACCTAACAAGAGAAAAATGGTGGCATACCGTGGGCTGAGTCGAAGGTCCCACAGTCGTATAAAGGTATCATAGCCGCAGGTGAAGAGCTGGAACGGGGACTCAAACATGATATCCAAAACACCAGCACCACGACGAAACTCTGAGCCTAGACTGCACAAGCATGCTGATCTGGTGGAGAAAGGAAGCATACAAAGAGATGATGAAGGAGAGGTAAAACGTATTTGTTTCATTTGGAACAAGAGTATGCAACAGTCAGATATACAGTATATTGCTCCAAAAAAAAAAAGGAAAAAAAAAAAAAAGGGACACTTCAAAAACACGTCAGATGTCAATGGAAAACAAAAGTCATCCTGGATATCTACACTGATTTGGACTGGGTAATGTGTTAAGAATGAAAGGATGCCACATCGTTTGATGGAAATGGAAATGATAAAACTACAGAGAGCTAAATTCAAAGACACCCCAAAAATCGAATTGAACAAACTATCTGGCAGACTATTCCATTTTGCTGAAATTTCATTGTAGCAACTCAAAATGGTACTCAGACAATGTTGAGGCATGCTCCACATGAGACAACAGATGGTGTCGTGGCGGATCTCCTCCCAGATCTAGACCAGAGCATCACTGAGCTTCTGGACAGTCAGATGGGCTGAAACATAATGTCCTAGAGGTGTTCTTATTGGATTTGGGTCAGGCGAGCTTGGGACCAGCCAATGACATCAATTCCTTCATCCTCCAGGAACTGCCTGCATACTCCTCACATGTGAGGCCGGGTATTGTCGTGCACCAGGAGGAACCCAGGACCCACTACACCAGAGTTGGGTCTGACAGTGGGTCCAAGGATTTCATCCTGACACTTAATGGGGTGCTGTTGCCTACCCTTTAAAAGGTCTGTGTGTCCCTCTATGGATATGTGTCCCCTATCACAGACTATTACTAACCAAACTGGTCATATTGAACAATGTTACAGGCAGCATGAGTCTTCTCTGCAGCTACCTCAGACCATTCACGTCTGTCGTATGCGCTCAGGGCGAAAAGCACAGGGCACCAGTGGTGGACCTGCCACTTTTAGTATTCTATGGCAAATGCCGATCAGGCTCCACGGTGCCGGGCAGTGAGCACAGGACCTGCTAGAGGATGTCGGGCCCTCAGGCCACCCTCATGAAGTTTGTTTCTGATTGTTTGGTCAGAGACATTCACACCAGTGGCCGCTGGAGGACATTTTGTAGCTCTGCAGTGCTCATCTGGTTCCTCCTAGCACAAAAGAGCTTAAGGACCTTCTATGGCCCTGTCTGAGCTCTTCTAGAGGAACTGCCTGGCTGTCAATGCCAAAACAGCGGAAACTGATTAATAACCCCTTCTGCTACTTAACTGACCAGGTCACTATCTCAGAAGTTTAATTTAATTAAATTTAATCAACTTGATAGAATCAACAGAACCCTGTGGAACTCCTTGGCATTTTTGTGAGTGAAGAAGACCATCCATCCACCCATCCATCCAGTTGAAGGGAACAGAAGCAATGAAGAGGGTATGTGTATGTATGGTGTTAAAAGAAATATAAAAGGTTAGATGGCAGTGGATTTTGCAAATAGGATGAAAATGGCAAGGTGATGCCAGGGGACAATGCATCTAGGCAGTGCTAGATGGTAGTCTGTAGGATGACTTAAAAAAAAAATCAAGCAAAGGAAGTGGGTGAAGAAACAGTCAATGATTAAATGGTGGAAGCTAAAGAAGAAAGAATGTTTGAATTTCAGGGAAGTGCTGGGACAACCTCTGGGTGGTGATAAAAAGTTACAAAATGATTGGGAAAGTACAGCCTGAAGTGGTGAGGGAAACTGGCAAGAAAGTATCTGATGTATCCTCTGGACAGAGCAAAACAGAGGAGACTTGGTGCTGGAATGAAAACATACAGGAGCAGATTTGAAGAGAGAGACTGGCAAAAAAAGTGGGAAAGTCAGGGAGACAAGAGTACTCTGAGGCTAGGTGCACAGCAAAGAGATGTTACAAAATCAAAAGAAAAAGCACATAGAGAGTTGTGTGCATAGACAGCATATAACATGGATGTAACTTCCAGGTTGGGAAAAATCAAGCCAATACAGAGGTGTGTAAAAACCTGCATTCTGTTTGAAGGCCCCCAATATGATGATAGCTGCGGATGCAAAAAGACGTCCCATCATATTGACGTCTATGGGAAAATGGCTCTGTCGTGACTGCTGTAAACACTTTACAGCTGAATTTATGGGCTCTGTTGCCCATTTTGGGTTATACCAAAGTCTGTTTTGTAAATCTTGGCCATGCAAAAAGGAGTTGTTAACCAATGAGTATGTTGGTTTCACAGTCTTCATCACATCAGTTTTTTTGCAACCAAAATGGCAATGGTAGGAATGCTGATCTTTAGGCTTCAAAATGGGACTTCAGAAACCCATTGGTAGCTACATCCATCTTATATATTGTCTATGATACACTAAGGAAGGAAGAAAGGACTCGTATTGAGTGGCTAAACGGAAAGATTGAGTAGTGCAGAAGATTAGTAAGGAGGAAGTGAGGGTTAAAGGTCCAGGAGAGAGGGCAGTAGATTGTTTAACACAATCTTGGAGGATGAGGGTGCCTGAGGACTGGAGAGGAAGTGTACTGTCATAAATTCAGCTGTAGAATAAAGTTAATCAGCCATACAGTGAAGACATGGTATAGACAAGGTCAGAAGGAGGTGCACTGGGATTTTGTGGATTGACTTAAAGCATATGATAGGGTGCCATGAGAAGAACTGTGTGCATAAGGATGTCAGAAGTGGCAGAAAAATATGCGAGGGTGGTGCAGGACATGTAGGAGGGCAGCAAGACAGTGTTGAGGTGTGCAGCAGGAGTGACAGGTTTCCAGATTTGGGTGGGATTATATCAGTGATCTGACCCTCTACTTGTTTGCAGTGTTGATGGACAAGTTAACAGATGAGGTCAGGCAGGAGTCCCCATGGACTATGATGTTTACAGACAGGCATACGCCTGTCCCCACTAGAGGTTGTAGGTTCAATCCCTGGCTGCTCCAGGCTGCATGCCAAGGTATCCTTGGCCAAGATACTGAACCCCAAATTGTTCCTGATGTGTTCATCTGTGTGTGAATGTTAGATAGAAAGTACTTAGTCATAGAAAAAAGTGCTTGTGTGAATGGGTGACTGAGGTAAGTTGTATAAAGTGCTTTGAGTGCTCAAAAAGAGTAAAAAAGCCCTAAATAAGACCCAGTCCATTTACCATTGAGTGAGAGTAGGGAATGGGTGGAACAAAGCCTGGAGAGGTGGAGGTATGCTCTGGAGAGAAGAAGAATGAAGTCCGTAGAAGCAAAACAGAGAACATGTGCATGAATGAGGGGGATACAAGCGTAAGAGTAAAGATGCGAGGAGTAGAGATGTATGAGTTTAAATACCCGGCGTCAAACATCAAAAGTAATAAACAGTGCATGAGAGAGGTGGAGACGAGTGCCAGGGGTGATTCATGACAGCAGGGTGTCAAGAGTGAAAGGGAAGATTTACAAGATGGGAGTGGGACCTATTGGATCCTTTAACTAACCTGAAATATTTAATTATTATTATTAATCATTATTGTTACTTTTGTTAACACTGTTTTTCATTTCATTACATTTTGCATGTTAAAATAAAGGCATCTACTTAAGATTTGAAATCAAAGTCCGTGTCACTGAGTCTTTTTGTGTGAGGAGACATTACATGGATAAAATACTGGGCCACCTACACATTATACCTGCAGGCCGTTCAGCTGTTCATGCTATGAAGCTCCAAGTGCACTCATTGTTTTTCTGATCATGCTTAATGCCAGACGAGAGTCAGCAGAGCATTTTTACAAACTATGCGCCTCAGCATTCGGCGACTCCACTCATGTTTTACATGGTCTGTTGCTTGATCGCTGAGTTCCTGTGATTCCTAAATGCTTCCACTTTGCAATACTGCCACTTACAGTTGATCATGGAATATCTAGAGGAAAGACATTACAATACCACACCCAAATTCAGTGAGTTTTTTTAGAACGACACATTCTTTCACAAATCTTTGTAAGGACAGGCTGCATAACTAGGTCTCGATTTTCTACACATGTGGCAACAGGACTGAAAACAGCTGAATTCAAAGATTAAGAGGTGTGGACCAACATTTTTGTCCATATAGTCTGAGTGAGGATCGCAAGACAGATACATTGTAAGTATGGGTGTCTGGTGTGAGCTGTGTGTGTGTTTCCCTTGAGTCCACCTCCATGCAGCACTATGCTCTTGTGATCACAGCTCCATCCCACTTGCTCTTCAGCTCTTGATTACTGGAGAATAACTTGCACTGAGCAGGACGGATTATTAGAGAATAACTGTCTCTTTGTTGCCATTTAATACCCTCCATGACCGTGACTGTGTGTGACTCTCGCATGTTTGATACCTGCCTCGTAGCAACCATTTAAAGGAGACCGCTGGTCATAGTGGCTGAGTAGCCCTATGCCTCAACTCATGTCCCCCTCCCTCATCCTGGAGCTCAATCCGTAGCCTTGGGGTGGTAATCCCCTAGCCTTACCTCAGGGGGCCTTCTTATTGGGCCAGGGCTTTCCCCACAGGGTGCCTTATTGGGTGAGAGCTTTCTCATTGCTAGAGTCTCATGACTAAGAGTTTGTGTCTATGTGGGGTAGTTGTGAGGTAGTGACCCCCCATTTTCCCCTTACCACTAAAACCAGGGAGCTTAGCACATGCCACAAAGAGAAACTCATTTAAGCCAAAGGGATACGAGCCTGTCCATTCATAACTAAATAATGATGTCACAGCACTACCACTGTAACTAAAAAGATCATCAATTCATAACCCCAGCCTCTGAAATCCTTTTAACAAGATTATTGCAATCTTACCTTGTTCTAAAAAACGAGTAAAAAAGAAGCAAATCAGCAAAATAAAAGAAAGGTTCTCATCAAATAGACCTGACATCTGTGCAGTGATCTTAAAGGCAGTAATTGCACCATGAAATGAGCTGGAACACAGCACAAAACAGCAGGGATTCTCAAATTGGTAGGTCACTAGCTTTTAGGGGTTGTGTATGATTATGGGATAGAGGCACGAGCATATAATCTGTCCAAATGACTGTATCTGGTAGTGAGCAGTGGAATAACGTTCTGATCTGACCACCCTCTCTCATTCTGTGATGTAAAATGCCTGAATTTGGCCTTTGATTGGTTCTTGGACTGTTAGGCTCTGCTGTTACTATTTCCCAAGCTCTCAATAATCTCAACCGATATGCACGCCAGACCTGAGCAACTGAAAGAAAGTCAGATACATCCCTGAAAAAGACAAGACAAAAACAGCATTTGTCGACTTAAAACGTGGTCCAACGAAAACTGAGATGCTGATTTAATGCTGATGGATTTAACTAAAGCTTGTAAAAACCGCCGATTAAAAATGACAAAGATTCACATGTAAATGCATATTTTTTGAGAAAAATAATTATGTTGCTTGAGAATAAAGGGAAGAGACTTTATAAGATGGGTAGCCTGGTGCCCTCGGGGGGCACAGACTTAGTATTTGTTATGAAGGGACTTCTGGCTGTGTGACACACAGGGTCTATCTTGATTTAAGCCTGTCTGGCCTCATTGTAGGAGTCAGGTTGGCTTTAGGGGCCACACACACACACAAGTTGTGAAAGGAATTACTAATGAATTGACAATGTTGAAAAAAAAAGAAAAACTAAGAAAGGCTAAGGGAATTATCCTTCAGTAACGGGCAGCTGAAGAAAAGTGTGTGTGTGTGTGTGTGTGTGTTTTTGTGACAACAGTGATTGGAGGCCCTTGGAAAGTCTAAAACTGGAGCCTGGGGATGTGCTGGGAAACAGGATCTCTTGTCAAAAGCCATCAGACAGGTAGAGAAAAGGAGCCCTGCTGAGGTTTTTAGTCCCTAAAACAAACAGAAGTGAGCCGTTCAACCTGCTGCCTGTCCACCCAATTTATCCTACACCTCCGAGTTTGCTGCAGCACAACTGCAGCTTTCCTGAGTCAGTGGAGGGTGGGTGTTGAAATGAGGGGTCAGGTGGACTCTGGGATCACTGTCAATGAAGGAACCTTCAAAATGTCACATACACGTGTGCACTTCAAAGGGGGAAGAAATGTCTGCAATTTGTATAACAGAGCTTCCACTCGGATGCAGTCATTTAACCCCACTCCTTTTAGATTCAGGAATGTGAGGAATCCAAGCCGAGCCATTTGATTGTTAAGAAGAGCGCTGCGTTTCTGAAGGAACAGAGGGTAACACTGGGTGTTGGGAGTGATGGTCAGGGTCCATTCTCTTTGATGCTTTTTTCCCTTCTGTGTTTAGCCATGAGTGAAGACAGTGTGAAACATTGGGGTGCTGCTTGGATGGTGCCCCTTGTATGGGATGCGCCTCTATATGGGTGATCATAAGATTCTTTGTCCCTCTGGGATGAGAAAAAAAATTAACTGCAAGAGGGTGAGAAAGGAAAACTATTAAATGACTTTAAAACCAAAGCCCAAAGTACTCAGCTGAAGTTTGAGCTTAGCCTGATGATACTGAGCAGAACTGAATGATTACAGTGGGTACAGTAATATAAACCCAGAAAAATACCACCCTATTCATACTGCTATTTTTCTACAACTAGAGGAGTAAAAAGTCTCAAAGCTTTTGTAATATTTTCAATTAAATACAGACTTTAAACAATACACAATTTATTGCATTTCATTTTAAAACTTTGCACCGCATCTTTTTTGGAAATATTTTTTATAAATGGTTGTCAAAACTTTAAGTACAGTTCTTCTTAAATTATAAGCTAATACATTCTGATTTGAAAGCTGCTCTTCTCAAAATCATAGTCTTACTGTAAAAAAAATGTATCATTCAAACATGAAGATTCTGCTTGTGAACACTTAATGGTGAGCCCTGACCGTAACTTATAAAACACATCGACTTGGTTTGACAAAAGACTTGTGCTGGCCCTTTAACCTGCAAACATACAGTATTCACTGATACTTTCCAGAGAGACAGGAAGTGTTAGCTGGAGTCTCTCCTGGAAGCTTGTACTTTTGGCTCAGATGGCTCAGGGGGATGCACTAATGTGCAGGGTTTGAGGTTGATGCTGGAGGGTGCAGATGGTGCTGCACTGTCCGAAGGTATCACACAATTATAGCTGAACCACTGTCTTCAAGTTAGTACCTGCACATTATACTTCCTCAGAAATGGGAAATTAAGCTATGGGCTATTCAGTTATTTTTGAAAGGATTTGGCACATAATGAAAATTATATAAATTTCTGTCTATGGTCATTAATAATAATATTAATATTAATAATAATAACAATAATAATAATAATAATACAACTAAAATTACTGTATTTCAACATCAAACAAAGTGAAGCAGAATTTTAAATTGATCCAATTGTGGGGGAGAAAGGCAAAATATCTCAAAGTTGTCAGAGTGTATGAGAGCCAGGGTACATGGTGGAGGCGGCAGCAGAGGGTGGTGGTTCACTCATTTGCTCCACTCCACAAATCCCTCATTTTGTCCTGCTTGAGTTCGGCCTCCAGCCTTCAGCTTCCTCCTGTGAGATCTATGCATTTCCTCAGCTTCAATCTCAGCTCGTGCTGCACCCTTCTCAGCTTTTCCCTTTCTTCAATCCTAAATTACATTTACAAGAAGCCAGCTTGGAAGATGGAAACACTAAGTTTTTAAACTGCAAATCATCGACAGGAAGAACTAAAGTCACAAGTTTCTCTCTTATACAGATTAAAGCTGCAGTATGTAACTTTTATAAAAATCAAAAATCATCACCATGTCGCGACAGTATGAGACAGATAATCTGTGAAAAAAAATCGAGCTCCTCCACCTCCTCCCTGAGCTACTATTGCCATCTGTAGAAATGCACCGTTCCCGGTCAAAAACAACCAATCAGAGCCAGGAGGAGGGTCTTAGAACTGTCAATCACTCCTCATGTACTCCTCATGCTCAATGTACTGATGGCAGAAACACAACTTACTTATCTGCCATCATCGGTGGCCACACTACCTAGCCTGAGCATTCATGACGGGCTCTACTGTCGTGGAGAAGCTGTAGTGTAGCAGAGAGCAAGGGGGAGAGTGTGAGCAGTGCGTACACAAGCATGATTGACAGTGCTAAGACCCTCCTCCTGGCTCTGATTGGTTGTTTCTGACTGAGCTGTGTATTTCCGCAGTTAGCACTGGGAGCACTGGGAAAAGGCAGAGGAGTGCAAGCTTTTTTGGATTTGAACCAGTCTTGACTGGTCTTGAAATAAAATCCCCAGTCCTCAATGTCCGAGACCGAGACAAGACCGAGTGCAAATGCGGTCAAGTCCTAGACAAGACCGAGACCATCATAAAGTGGTCTCGAGACCAAGACCGGTCTCGAGTACTACAACACTAGTAGACATCTATGTGTTAAGTAGTTTGACGTTGAAAGGAGAATTTGCTGAGACCTAGCAGAAGACTGTCTGCATTCTGAAAATATGATCGTAATGTACCACTGCCTAAAAAGAGGCAGAGAAAGATTGATTTACAGTGCTTAACAAAGTTAGTAGACCACCAACCAATGAAAGGTTATGCCACACCTGCCCTAAATTAAGAGTACTGGTAGTTATCAAAGGCCGAGCTAGTGCGTGAGGTTGAGAGGTACCAGCAAGATACAGTCGGTCTCACCTTAACACATGCCCTGGGGTCTGGAACCAGCCTCCTCGAGAGGGGCTGGACTCTGTTCCAGCCTGGAGTGGCTCCCAGTGAGAGGAAGTGGGCTGGTGTGGGTATCCTTGTATCCCCCTGGCTTGCTTATTATTATTGTGCAAATATGCTTATGAACCAAATGACAGTTGAGAGTACCCAGTCTTCTTGGAGTTGCTCGGTGAGTTGCGGCATCAAGTGACACAGCTGTCTTTCTGGAAGACTTCCATGCTTACATGGACAACGACAGTTAAACCTGGAGGGGCGTAAACGGGGTGCTTGGGGTGCCTGCCTAATCTGAGACTGAGTGGTGTTCTGTTATTGGATGTCCGAACATAAGGATGTCCATAAGTGCACATAGCACCAGGACACCCTAGGTTGCAGGTCTATCATCAATTTTGTAATCGGATCAACAGATCTGCAGCTGTAAGTTCTGGACACTTGGGTGAAGAGAGGAGCTGAGCTGTCAACTGACTGACTCCTCAAAGGACTCTAGTGTCCCGGCTCAAATTTGGGTATTAAAAACATGAATTCACTTTTAAATTGGAAATCAAGAAGAGGAAGGTAGGTTGAAAAGAGAAGAACACTGCACAAAGTTCAGGGCAGAGTTGAGACAGACAGGGTAGTAGGGAAGGGTTGCCAGATGATTGAGTGAGTACAACTGAAGAGGTGAGAGGAAACAGAAAAGAAAATATCTGATGTATCCTTTGGACAGAGGAAAGCAGAGAGGGAGACCTGGTGGTGGTGGAATGAGGAGGTACAGGGAAGTATTCAAAGGAAGAGGTTAGCAAAGAAAATGTGGAATTGTCAGGGACATGAAGAAAGTAGAGGGAGTGGGAGGTAGCAAAGGAAAAGGATTATAGTGAGTTGTATGTGAGGCTGGACACTAAGGAAGGAGAAACAGACCTGTATCAAATGGATAGGCAGAGAGATTGTGCTGGAAAGGATATGCAGCAGGTTAGAGTGATTAAGGATAGAGATGGAAACGTGCTAACACGAAGAGAGTGTATTGAGAAGATGGGGGAGATCATGAATGAAGAAAATGAGAGGGGAGGACCCATGAAGGAAAATGAGTGAATCAGGAAGTGCAGAGGATTAGTAAAGAGGAAGTGAAGACAGCTATGAAGAAGATGAAACGTGGAAAGGCATTTAGTCCAGTTGACATACCTGTAGAGGTATGGAAATGTCTAGGAGAGAGGGTAGTGGACTTTTGAACTAGATTGTTGAACACAATCCTGGAGAGTGAGGGGATGCCTGAGTAATGGAGAAGAAGTGTACTGGTACGGGTTTTCAAGAATAAGGGTGAAGAGAGCCTGGAGAGGTGGAGCTAAGGTCTGGAGAGAACAGCAACGAAAGTCAGTAGAAGCAAGACAAAATAGGCTGTAGCTCAGGAGGTAGAGCAGGTCTCCCACAAATCGGAAGGAACCCTGGCTGCTCCAGTCTGCACGCCAAAGTATCCTTGGGCAAGATACTGAACCCCAAGTTGCTCTCCGATCAACCATTGGAGTGTGAATGGGTGAATGAGATACGTTGTATAAAGCGCTTTGAGTGCTCATAGTAGAAAAGCACTATATAAGAACCAGTCCATTTACCATTTACCAAAATACCTGTGTACCTGCCTACCGTAATCTCAGGAGTAAACATGCAACACCATATGACTACCGTAACTCCATTAACTGTATATGGCTTATTTAATCTGCAAGTCAATGAGAGGAAGACAAGTGTAATAGTAATGATGCAAGGATTAGAGATGGTGATGATAGGTGAGTTTAAATACCTAGGGCCAGTCATTCAAAGCAACATACAGTGCACAAGGGAACTGAAGAAGAGAGTACAGATAGGGGTGATTTATGACCGAAGGATATCAGCAAGAGTGAAAGGGAAAATTTACAAGACGGCAGTGAGACCCTGCTATCGTGTATGGACAAAAACCAAGAGTCTGCGTTGGGGGTGGCAGAACTGAAAATGTTAAAGATATTCAATGGCAATCACCAGGATGGACAAGATTAGAGATGAGTACATATGAGGGACTGCTCAGATTGAGCATTTGGGAGACAAAGTTAGGGATGTAAGGTTTGGACATGTGCAGAGGACAGTGGATATACTGGACAAGCAACATTGAATATGGAGCTGCTAGGCAGGAGGAAAAGAGGAAGACAAAGAGGAGAGTCATGGATGCAGTGAAGAAGGATATGCAGGGGAAGATGTTAGGGATAGGATGAGGTGGAAGCAGATGATCTGCTGTGGTGACCCCTACAGATTGTATAATGTTGTTCCTTCTAAATTTCAGTTTGTTCAATGTGTCCCTCTCCATCAGTTTTAAGTGAGTCCAGCCTCCTACCAAGCACTGAGCGGGTTTTTTTTTTTCACCAGCTTGTACAGCAACTTAGTATTTTTGTCAGGCTGCACCCCAACACACAGCAGCAAAAAAAGAGGCCACTGGTCACCACAATGTTATAAAATATACGCAGCATCTCATCACACACATCAAAGAACCTCAGTGTCTGCAGAAAGAAGAGGTGGCTCTGCCAATTCACGTGGAGAGCATTGGTGTTCAGGGACCAGCCCAAGTTATCATCCAATAGGACCCCCAGGTATTTGTAAGAATGCACCACTTTAGTGCCCTGGTATGGTGATTGGCAGATGATGTGGCCCAGATCTTCCGAAATCCACCACCATCTCCTTTGGTTTTAGTGTTGTTAAGGTGGAGGCAGCTGCAATTGCACCAGTCCCTGAAGGCCTCCCCAAGGTTCCTGTATTTCCGCTCCTGTCCACTCCTGATACCTACCACAATAAAACATATTGATATCACAGTATTTTTGGCAGAATTTTAAGCTGTATTTAAAGACAGCCAAGTAGAATGTAAACAGGAAGGGTGCTAAAACGGTCCCTTGTGCACACCACCATCCTAGGTACACAGTTCCCCCACCTGAGAAAATGAGGTCTTTTTGTCAGATAGTCTGTTACCCACGACATCCGGGAGGGTTCTCACCGATCCCTTCCAACTTGTAAATGGTAAAAATGTAATGGTTCTTATATAGCCCTTTTCTACTACACTTGAGCACTCAAAGTACTTTGTACAACACGCCTTATTGACCCATTCATTCAAGCACTTTTTTCTATACCTAAGTGTTTTCTGCCTAATATTCACACTCCAATGAACACATCAGAGAGCAACTTGGGGTTCTTGCTCAAGGATACTTTGGCATGCAGACTGGAGCAGCCAGGGATCGAACCACCAAACTTCCAAATAGTAGATGACTGCACTACCTTCTGAGCGACAGCCACCCCACTTGTCTCTGTATGAGGGGCTTAGACTGTGTTGGAATCACTTAAGAACTCACAAAAACAAAACTGTGTCTCCTCTAGGTATGTGTATACCTTGTACAGCATGTAAACGATAGCATCCCCCACTCTGATGCGCTCCTGGTATGCACAATCCTTCAGGAGGACTGGACACACACCTTGGACACACAATGGTTGACACCACTTTTGAAGTTGTGGTGGAGAGGAGGTCACTGAACAAGTTGGACTTTGTATGGACTAATTTAACTACAAGGACAGATACAGATAATCTTTCATAACACATGCTATCACCCTCTGTAATACAATATAATTTTTTTGCAGTGCTCCTCAGCTGCTCTACCTCTTAAAAGGTAGAGAAGGTTATCCCCTAATTGGGAGGTGTGGGGAGTAAACATCCAGCCCCACCCACGTGGTTTCTTCATAAGATTTGGAGTTTGACATCCTAGAAGTTGGTAGCATAGCATGATTGGATAGTCTTTTTTTTCACTATTTTGACTTCTATTAGGTTTACTTGGTCTCTAGAATTCCTAAAGTTAAACAGTAGGTCTAAGTTTCTGTCCACAGCAACCCCTATTTACAAGATAGTTCAAAGATGTGAAACTAATGGCCATTCCAAAAAAAGACATTTTAATGTCTTTAAATTCCTGGGAACCAGAAAGGACTGATGTCAACTCTTTCAGTCATTAACCCTTTATTTACAATTTACCACCGGCCTGTTTCAAAACTGCCACCATTCCTTGACTGGTGGCTTGCTCCAGTCCTTGTTCCAGTCTCCATGCCAATACTTTGGCATGCAGGGAGACCTTACGAGATTAGTAGATGACCTGCTCTACCTCCTGAGCTACAGCCAACCCAGGTCAGGTATCAGGTTTACGCCTCACATTTCAAAGGAAGGAATTTTCAATGGTCCCTAACTTTGGATTGCCAATGCTCAAGATTTGTGGTGTTATTAAACTGATGCAGACTTGTTAGCAAAATGTAAAATCAACAGAGACTACATCCATCCCCACATGTCCAAGGCCGGGTCGCAGGACACTGAGGTGTTCCCAGGCCAGCGGAGAGATATAATTTAGGACATGCCTGGAACACCTGACCCAAGAGTCACCCAGGAGACATCCTAGTCAGATGCCCGAACCACATCAACTGGCTCCTTTCGATGTGGAGGAACAGCGGCTCTATACCCCCTCCTGAATGACTGCACTTCTCACCCAATATCTAAGGGAGAGGCCAGTCACCCTTTGGAGAAAGCTCATTTATGCCGCTTGTATCCGTGATCCTGTTCTTTTTATCATTACCCAAAGTTTGTGACCATAAGTGAGGATGGGTATGGAGATTGATCGGTAAATTGCCTCAGCTCCCTCTTCACAATGACAGAGGGATACAGCGTCCACATCACTGCAAACGCAGCCCCGATCCATCTGTCAATCTCCTGTTCCCTTATCCTGTCACTCCTGAACAAGATATTTAAACTCATCCACCTGGGGCAGCAACTCGTCCCTGGGCCAGAGTGGGCACGCCACCCTTTTCCGACTGAGGACCATGGCCTCAGACTTACTGGTGCTGATTCTCATGCCAGCCGATTCACACTCGGCTGCGAACCATTCCACTGCGAGCTGGAGGCCACCACCTGATGAAGCCAACAGGACTGCATCACAGCAAAGAACAGAGATGATTCTGAGGCCACCTAGGTGGAAGCCTTCAGCCACTTGGCTACACCTAGAAATTCTGTCCATAAAAATTATGAATAGAATCAATGACAAAGGGCAGCCCTGGCAGAGTCCATCACTCACAAGAAATGAGCCCAACATATTGCCAGCAATGTAGACCAAGCTCTGGCTGTGGTTGTACAAGGACTGAAAGACCCGCAACAACGGGCCAGAACACCCCATACACCCACAGCACCCCCAAAGGATACACCAAGGGAGACATCCTAGACACTCAGATATCCTCGAGAAGATGAAGCGCTGGTCCAGTGTTCCATGACCAGGACAAAAATCACATTGTTCCTCTTGGACCGAGGTTCGACTAACGGACGGACCCTCCTTTTCAGCATCCTGGCATAGACCTTCCCAGGGAGGCTGAGGAGAGAGAGAGCCCCAGTCTGCCAATCCAGTGGCACTGCCCAAGATCACCACATGATGTTGCGGAATTGTGTCAACCAAGACAGCCCTATAACAGCCAGAGCCTTCAGGAACTCAGGGCGAATCTCGTCCATTCCAGAGGCCCTGCCATCAAGGAGTTGTTTAATCACCTCAGTGACCTCACCCCGAGTGATGCCTGACTATAACCTCAGTTGAAGTCAGCAGCGCCCCACCCACACTATATACTGCATAAGTAGAGCACTGCTTTGCTCTCCTGAGTCACCTGATGGTTTGCCAGAATTGCTTTGAGGCTGCCTGAAAATCTTTTTCCATGGTTTCACTGAACTCCTCCCAAACCTGAGTCTTTGCTTCAGCCACCACCCGAGCCATGTTCCACTTGGCCTGCCAGCACCCATCAGCTGCCTCCAGAGTCCCACAGGCTAACCAAGCCAAATAGGATTCCTTCAGCTTGATGGCTCCCTTCACCGCCGGTGACCACCATCTAGTTCAGGGATTACCACCACGACAGGTACCAACCACCTTGCAGCTGCAGCTCTGAGCAGCAGCCTCAACAATCGAACATGGTCCATTTGGACTCAATGTCCTCAGCCTCCCTCAGAATGCTACCAATGTTCTGCTGGAGGTGTGAGTTGACGATCTCGCAAAACTTGGGGAACATACATCATCTGGTAAATTAGGAATGGAAAACTAGACTTTCAATTCAATTCAATTTTATTTATATAGTACCAAATCACAACAACAGTAACCTCAAGGTGCTTTATATTGTAATGAAAGGACCCTACAATAATACAGAGAAAACCCCAAGATCAGATGACCCCCCTATGAGCAAGCACTTGGCGACACTGGGAAGGAAAAATTCCCTTTTAAGAAAAAAACTCTGCCAGAACCAGGTTGGGGGAGGGGCAGGTACCTGCTGCGACTGGGTGGCTGGGTGGGTGGGGGGAGACAAGACAAAAGACACATAGTGGGAGAGAGCCAGAGATTAATAATAACTAATAATTTAATGCAGAGTGGTGTATAAACACATAGAGAGTGAAAAGAGGTCAGTCAAGAAGAAACACTCTGTGCATCACGAGAAGCTCCTAGCAATCCAGCTCTAACTAAAAGCTCCATCAAAAAGGAAATGATTATATGGGCAGACATGCAAAGAATCTTCTATCAGCTCATCATCTTGTGCTCATGGCATTTGGATTATCCATCATAGGCAGTCATGTTGCTGAGCCATATCACTGTTTACAGTTGATCTGATTTTGCTCTACACAGCTTGCGTCAAGGACAAAAAATACTTGAAACAGTCAAAGAGAAGCTGCATCTGTTCATTTTTAAAAAGCTAACATTTTCTATATGAGCTTCTACATGAGATAAAAGCTATGGCACTTTCTTTCCCCTCATCTCTGCCTCACTGGTTGTATATGTACAAGTACAGCATTCAGCAGAGACTTGTGGAAGCATCTGTTATATGACCAATAATATTCTACTTCTACGTAGATGCTGTAGCACGATAGAGAAGCTTCCTGACTTACCGTTCAACATCCCAGATACGGAGAGGAGAGAAGTTCTCACAGCATGCAGTGCCTGTTACAAAGGAACTGTAAACAGAGAGGGAGAAGGGGAGACAAACAGAAAATGTCTTTAAATAAGGCCAGTAGAATAATCATGTTATTTTTCTCTATGAAAGTGAAACGTATGTAGTGATAAGAAATGGACCAGTGGAATATTTATCTTAAGCAGAGAAGCAATGGCTTAAAAGATTTATACCATTACTGTGGGCTGTGGATGAGAGTTAACCTCATATATTTGTGTGTCACCGGAAACTTGTCATTCCAACAAGGGGTGACAAAGACCCCAGCATGTCAGAGTGTTAACTTTCAACCATCAATTTGAATGAGAGCTTTTGTTAACAATTTCAGGTGGAGCATCAAGTGAAAGTTCTAAATAAAAATAAATTAATTAAAAAAATCAGATGAAATATTAATTTTATCCATAGATTTTACAGTTTGTTTACTTGGAATTAAAAGAAAAGTGTTTTAATACATTTTGACAAGCCACATTCTGTGTTAGCTCTATGGCCTCACAGCAGAAAGTGCACAAGTGCAAATACACAATATTTAAAATGCATGCACACATGGATATTATTATTCATGTGTGCATGAATAATAATATAAATTAACGGGCACCCTGTACCTGATTTTGCACTCTCTTTTAGAAGTTCCATTTTTGTACCGTTACATTAAAAAAGGTACAAAATTGTGACCAGAAGTTCAGTTTCTGCATAAAGTACCACCTGCCAATCTAAGATGTAGCAGCTCTAAAGACACCTTTTAAACACTTCTGACAAGTGACAATTTGACACTACATTACTCTTCCCCATAATTCCCATTTTTTTCATTTTCAAGGCCATTTTTCATTTAAGTTCTTTAAAATTGTTCTAGAAAACACTGTTCTATCATCACATAAAAGGTTATTTTGAATACCGATTTATTTTTCTTTGTTGTCAGCTCCCCATAAAAGTGTGAGGCAGCCTTCATGGGGAGCGCTTACAGCACACAGCTGTGTGCATCCTTCAGTAGCTGCAGACAGCACACAGGTGTCTGCTGAGACAGAGACACAGGGAGGGTTTGTCTAAGGCTCTGGCCAAAGTTTGCGGTTTTATAACCAGATGTACAAAAACAAAAAAGGGAGACACAATGAGGAGAGTATGTGGTAGGAAGTAATTCATTCAGATATCCAGATTATACACAGCAGCAGCAGTGCACACGCACACATGTCCCTGCTTCCATTCACCACACACTGTTTCCCAGCAGAATAAAAGAGAAGGAAACCAAAACACTGGTGATCCTTTGATTGGAGTGACAGGTTGGAATTAGCAGCCTAGGTATGCACAGTGAATGCCATGCATGTGGAGAGGTGGGGGAGAGGTAAAAAGAGAGGGGAGGAGCGCTGTGGGAGAATGCTGACTAGGGGTGCTGGTGGTAGGGGGGCTACTACTGGGCTGGACCTGAGTCTCAGAGCTTAGTGCCCTCCTACAGGGTTGACGGACAGGGGGAGGACCTGCCCTTTACACACAGAGGTAGTTACTTTCAAATGCTGTTGCCTGGATGATAATACTGCAGCACTGACTTGAGTACTCATTAATTGAAAATGACATTTGGAAAACTGAGGCATCACCAGCACCAAGCCAACAATATGATGAAAACTTATTTTCCTACATTTCTACAGGCTTGTCAGCTGTACAGTCATGCTTTCAACCTCCCATTCAACCACAGCCCAAAGGTGCACTGCTAGATTAAGGTCTGGAAACTGAGGGGGCAGATTCCAGGTTGTCTCCATGGAGTCATGCTAATAATGCCTAATTCTGTGCCCCCACAGAAATCAAGATTCACCACACTGAGCTATGTTCTTCCAGCATCACATTTCTGTCCTTAGCTGACAGGAGCGGTCTTACATGGACATGCTGTGCATTATGTAGTAGCCACGCTGCCTCTCTTTTTTGTATTACTGAACTGAAACTCTCTGTATGGCTTTGCTTTTTATAATTCTGAGTAAACGCTCAAGACTTTTATTGTGAAAATTTGATGAGCTCATCAGTTTCAAAAATACTTAGACTACTCTGTAGTGCCCTGTACCATGCTACATCAACCAGAGTGATATCACATTCTAAGATTTGAACTTGTCCACAGTTTTATGCACTTCTCTGCCGATGGATGCATGAATAAGCAGGTGTTCAGGTTTTCCTAATAAAGGGATGTTGTTCCACGGAGAAATGATTTTAGCCACCAAGTTAATGTGATACAATTAAACGTTTGCCTTTTGAAGTCTTTTTACATTTGCAACTGCACACTCAATGTCAACTTTTAAGCAAACTGGAAATTAAAAAAAAAAAACAGAACTAGCTACAACTTCAAAGGAAATTTTTCAGCAATGTTAAAAATTGGACAAATGACTAAGGTGGCATGGTACATGTGAAGGGGCAGAGGAGGAGAGCTTTATCTTAGACAAGCATTTTTATAGAAGGTATTTTTGATATTTAATGTCTTTATTAAAGAGAGCTGAGGGGAAACAAGGGGAGACAGAGGAGGAAAATAGAAAGACCGGAAGCACGACTGCATTTGCCACAAGCATACACGCCTAACACAATAACCAATTCCAATGTTTATTTACATGGCATATTATTCATGCCTTATTTCTATAAAAGACAAAGAGCATAATCTTGACCCAACACTTCTACAACAAAACTATGCAACTATATAAGAGAGAATTTTCCCTGCAAGGCTCAAAAAATTCAAGGTCTGTGACACTGTGAGGATGCAGCTTTGTTCAGTTGTACATACCCTGCACTTTAGGACCATTTCAGTGTTTAGTTTGCATAGAATGTTTTATGTTGAAAGTTGGCCACATGCTCTGTGCCTTGTGTTGTCTGACCTCCTCCCCTTCTCCCCCACTCGGTGCAGCTTGACACAAGTAAAATCGATTGAGCATATACTTTTAGCCACAGAATGGAAAAAAGCTGCTTGTGGAAGTTTTCTGAAAAGTGATGCAGCACATCTGGTGGAATCACAAGCATTGGCTTGAGTGAGCACCATCATCCTGGAGGTTGTGTTGCTGCAGGAACATGATGCAGCCGAACCTAACGGGATTCAGGCCTTAGATACAAAGGCCTTGCAGCAGTCCAAAAGTACCAAGCAGAGCTGTGACTGAAGGATATTGTTGGCATACATGTACTTTCAACTGGAGTGATGAGGTAAGTGTATATATGCAGGATAACAGGAGCCTCGTTAGGCTGCACAGACCATTGGCAGGTTCCTGGTAATTAGTGTTGGGTAAACTTATTTATGGCCCAGATGTGTCAAATGGGGCTGGAACCAGTATGCACAGTGGGTGACCTCTGACCTTGCTGACACAGGATACAATAGGGTTATAGTCACACTCGCTATCTGGACCCTATTACTCTCCATTACTCACATTACTCACCCCTCACTGGGTTGGAGCACAGCAAGAGGAAGGGTGGGGGACACCACCTATACAATGAAAGAATGACTCCCGCTTGTTCCTCCTGGCCTCCTCAACCATCTGAATTTTCAACCAGGTCTGATCTGGGGTCAGAACAATGGACTGATATTATAGCTGTTAAGGTCAAAGCCTCTATCGCGCCTAATTTTGCCTACACACACACACA
Source organism: Pterophyllum scalare (assembly GCA_024447675.2). Classification (NCBI taxonomy): domain Eukaryota; kingdom Metazoa; phylum Chordata; class Actinopteri; order Cichliformes; family Cichlidae; genus Pterophyllum; species Pterophyllum scalare. Next base: position 21,905 of record JAMQGT020003686.1, on the reverse strand, counting down.
CACACACACACACACACACACACACACACACACAGTCACGTCTGACCAAACAGTCATCCTCTTCTGACCAATCAGTGGCTCCCCTGTATCTTCACCTCTCACTATCAGCTTGCTGGACCTCTGCTGCCATTTGGGTAACCTCATCAGCTGGCTGTATTATCTAAGGGCCCATGTGGCAAGGTCACACAAACTGTGTTGTGCTGAAATGTATAGGTTCCCACAGAAGACACAAACATATGTAGAATAAATAATTTAAAAAAAGACAAAAACACTACACAAATTCACAACATTTTTTTTCATGTGTGCAAACACACATTCATACAAACTGAAGCAAAGACGTGGGCAGCATTAACAACACGCCAAGCGTGTTTGCCCCTGTGTGACTTGAATCCAACAATAACATTGTTGACTCCCCCTTTGTCTAAATCAACATGCTGTCTCTTAGCCACCTGCAACAGCTAGAGTAGAAAAGCAATATGCAAGTACCAGTCCATTTAGCATTGACCATAATGCTGCTATCCATAATGATCCCAGCTCAGTGGGTACTAACAGCATCTCTTACCAAACTGAGAGTTTACAAACCCTAAGGACATGCATTTATTTACACACCCACTATAGGAGTTGAAGCAATGAAAAATGCTCTCTGCATGGCTCTAGTCCACTGCTTATGTATGAAGTTAATTTTGTGTATTTAGTCAAACATCATAGGTTTGCAATCAAAACACAGGTTTGAGTGCAAAACATAACACCTCAGGTTCAAATGTAAATCCAATATTTTGTTTTGTTATATGCCAAACTTCAGCTTATAAAATAAAATATTCACCAGCATTGTTTTGTTAGCGTTACTGCTATCTGTAAAACCTAACAGATACTGCTTACTGATCCCATTATGGTACTCATGTAGCCCTTTTCCACTGACACGGTGCCGGTGCCAAGCGCTCAAATCGTTCAGCACTTTTTCCACCATGAACTCCCTTGGTGCTCGGCCAAAGAACGGGTTCTGTTCCAGCACCATAAACTAGCTGGTCTGGAACCAAGGAACGTGTGATGCGAGCGGCAGAAGGGCGTGGCTCTGCCGTCTCAACATAAAGTTTCCATATCACCTAAATATCATAAAATGTTATTTTATTCAAGAGGGGCAGCATGGTGGTGGTGGGTCAAAATAATAAAATTTTAATAATTATTTGTATCAAAACTCTTTTAAAACTTTTATTAACAGGCAATGACAACTAGTTTTATTAGAAACAGTTGTAGCAGCAGCTGTCCAGTCATGAGTTTCATCATGTAAGAGTTTGATATTTTCTGTGCTTATTTATTACTTTTTTCTTCTTCTCCTTTTTTAAACATGCTCACACCTGCTGAGCTTTCCTGTCTGGATGAATATACGAACACAATGAGCTCATTTGCAAAGCAGTTGATGTTCTTCAGGGAGCTGCCAGTGTGCAGATGGGACGGCTAGTACCTACAGTAACACTACTCGAGACCAAGCTCAGGCACCTTCGCATTTCTTCGTAAGTTCTGTGAGCCTTTAGTGAATGCTCTTCTTGCAGGAAAAGCATTTCTCTGGGGGATGCCTCTGGGTTTCTCTGCTTAGGCTGGTGCCCCCAAAACCCAGGCGTAGATAAGCAGAAGAAAATGGAAGGATGAACATACTGTCCCACATGTTGTGTGTCAAATGAAATTACAAAGCATTTTCTTTTAAATCTAGGTATCACAAATGTGGTGTTTGAAGGGAAAATGATTTAATTCTTTATTGGTCATGTATTCCACAGGCCTTGACTACATCAAGTCCTCTGAAGGAGCAGCCTGTGGTGCAACAAGGGGAGACCTCCCCTTCCTCGAGAAGAGGATGACTTCTTTTCTCCAGTCAAGCAGTTCCATTTCCCAAAAAACTCCAAGTGGCTAGAGTGACACCTGAGCTGTCCAGCTGAGACAATAGATGCACTAAAGTCTTTCCCAGCAATATGCAACTTTTCATTGAGGCTTAACACACCACTACCAGCCTGGCCTCAGCTGCCTGTCAGAGGCTTTTCAGCACTTTTTTGGAACAAAAAGAGGATGCCTTGATTCAAAGAACTTTAAAAACCAACTTTTGCTAAAGCTAAAAAAAAAAGATTTTGGTAGTTATGTAATGTATGCCTGAATTTATCTGTTTTTTCATGTTTTGAATGAGCGCAAGAATCTTTTTTAATGTTTGTGATCTATTTAATGGCTGTTTACATTCCAATAAAATATACACTTTATGGAGTATGTAATTTATGTCTCATTTATAGCAATATACTGATATTTTGTAATGTTGGCAAGAGCAAGTAGAGCTATTTTATTTGTTTTTTTAATCTTTGTTTTTCTCTGCTTTCTTTTACATAACAGATGTTCAAACTGAGTACATGGATTAGAGTGAATAAAAGAACTTGAAATAATGCCCCTGTCCCCTTGTACTAATAGTTTCCTTTGACACAGATAGCTGGTAGAAATATACTTCAAAGAACTACTTTTTACTTTTATTCTTCGAGTACATTTCAGAGTACTCGAGAGTACTCAGAGTACTTTCTAACTTCTACTTGAGTAAAAAAAGTTGAATCAGTACTTCAACTTTTACCAGTCTTTTTTAACACAAGTATCTGTACTTCTAATGTGGACAGCCCACACTATGCGCTGCCCCACTGCCCTTTACACTTCACGCCCACTGTGGGGCCCGCATTGCCCACAGTGCCCCCTAACGGGCCCCAAGGTGGCGTGTTTGCTGGGTTGTGAAATTGACATTTACCTAACAGTGAGAGTTTAAACAAAAAACATAATTCCATTTTAAATGAAAATACTGTATAATAAAATAGCTAAGGAAGAAGAACCCCTATGAAAAATACAACAAGGGGAAAGTTTACCCTGCCTGGGACAGGGTTACCAGAGACCCACCCTGGAGCCAGGCCTGAGGAGGGAGCTCGAGGGAGAGTGTCTGGTAGCCGGGCATGAGCCCGTGATGCTTGGCCAGGCACAGCCTGAAGAGGAAACGTGGCCCCGCCCTCCTATAGGCCACCACCCTCTGTTAGTAAAAATTCCCTTTAACAGGAAGAAACCTCTGGCAGAAACAGAGTGGCTCAGGGAGTGGCGGCCATCTGCCTTGACTAGTTGGGGGTGAGGGGAAAGAGAAGAGAAAAAAAAGAGCATAGGGAAACAGGAGAAATCATATATTGTGGGAGAGAGAAGAAATCATTTAATGACATGCAGCGGTGGCCTACAAACACCTAAGGAGTGAATGTCAACTGGCGGTCTGCGGGCCACATACAGCCCCCCAGAGCTTTCCATCCGGCCTGATGAATATTACTGAAATCTAGTGAGGAGGAAAAAATTCAGAGTTTAGATGCAAAAGCCACTAAATGCCACCTAAGGGTGGCTGTGGCTCAGGAGGTAGAGCAGGTCACCTACTAATAGGAAGGCTGGCAGTTCGATTCCTGGCTGCATTGGGCTGCATACCGAAGTATCCTTGGGCAAGATACTGAACCCCAAGTTTCAGTGTCAAGATGCAAACATTGGAGTATGAATGTGTGTGAATGGTAGATAGAAAGCACTTAGCTAAAGAAGGAAGTGCTTATATGAATGTGTGTGAATGGTAGATAGAAAGCACTTAGCTAAAGAAGGAAGTGCTTATATGAATGTGTGTGAATGGGTGAATGCAAACGTGTTGAGTGCTTGAGTGAGTAGAAAAGCTCTATGTAAAAACTAATCCATTTATCATTTACCACCTCCGACAAAAATGAGATGGTATTTATGGAATCCTTTCCACACAATCATGTTGTGTTATAACCCATTAAATACCTGTCTCTGAATTATCAAAAGCCTCAAAATGCCACTTCCCATTGCCCGTAAAAGCCTCCATGTCCCTAAAACCAATCAGAATGCAAGATCGGACCATGTGATTTCAAGTATTTTCAGCATTGCACTGCACTGAGGAGCTGGTTTTGTTGGTGGTGATCAGATTGTAAATACAGCTGAAGGTGTGTTGGTGAACCTGCAGGAGGATCGCTACTGGCTGCTGAACGTTCTCCCCGGCCTACGCGAGGCTCCCTTCTCCTTTGCTGCGAGCAAAGGAGCAGACCATGTGAAAGAGACCCTCTCTTTCACATGGTCTGCTCGCGGTAGGGGTTGATGGCTCAATGTGTAACCACAAGTCCAATACCCACAGGAAACTAGTCCAACTTATTGCCGGCTATATGGATCAAGCTCTCGCTGCCGTTGTACAGCAACAATGGGCCAGACACCCCATGCTCCCGCAGGACCTCCCACAAGGTACCTCAAGGGACGTGGTTGAATGCCTTCTCCAAGTCCACAAAAATACATGTAGACTGAATGCGCAACTCCCACACACAAGCAAATATTCTCGAAAGGATAGCTGGTCCAGCGTTCCACAGCCAGGACAAAAACTGCATTGTTCCTCTTGAATCCGGGGTTCGACTAATGTACGGACCCTCCATTCCAGCACCCTGGCACAGACCTTACCAGGGAGGCTGAGGAGTGTGATCCCATGAAAGTTGGAGCACACCCTCGGGTCTCCCTTCTTGAAGATGGGGACCACCACCCCTGGTCTGCCAGTCCAGTGGCACCGCCCCTGATCTCCACACAGTGTTGCAGAGGCACATCAACCAAGACTGCCCTACAACATGCAGAGCCTTCAGGAGCTCAGGGCAAATCTCATCCACCCCAGGGGCCCTGCCACCAAGGACTTGTTTAACCATCCAAATGACCTCACCCCCAGTGATGGGCGAGTCATCACCCTCATCCCCAGACTCTGCTTCCACTACAGAAGGTGTGTCAGTGGGATTAAGGAGGTCCTTAAAGTGTTTCTTCCACCGTCTGACTATAGCCTCAGACGAAGTCAGAAGCATTCCACTATAAACCGTGTGAGTAGAGCACCCCTTTCCCCTCCTGAGTCACCTGATGGTTTGCCAAAATTGCTTCAATGCCAAACTAAACACCTCCCATTACCAGTTTTAATTCACTTCTTATCTAAATTAATTCATTATATAAATATGTAACTATGCATACTTGTGAGTAATTTTAAACTGAATTTCTGTTATTACTGCGGCCTACATGCAGTACCTTTGTGGCCCACACTATGGGATAAATTGGTTTAGAGTAAGTAAGTAATTGAAGTTACTTTGGAAAAATCAATAGGAAACCTAACCTAACATACTTAACCTAACATACATGTCTTTGAAATATGGGAGGAAACTAGAGCACCCAGAGAGAACGCACTACACAGGTATATAGAAAGGCCCTAGCTGTTAAGGAGTTTCAACTCCTCCAGAAACAATGGACCAAATGCTCTGCCAGGCCTTGAATACAACCTTCAGTTGCTTAGTTGTGGCTTGTTTGTGGGTCTCTGGCTTCGGTAAATGAAAAGCATGCTTTGTTATCCTGAAATCAAGTGACTGCTTTGGTCAATGAATAATATCCCTTTTTTTTACCTTGCAAAACTCTTGGGTTGCTTTTGCGGTATGCTTTGGGTCATTATTCATTTGCAGTGTGAATTACAGACCTGTGTTTATGTTCTCAATCATATAATCAATAATTTCCGTTGTGGGATCAATAAAGGATCAATCTATATCTATCAATAAAATATCTCTATATATCTTATTACAACTGTTTGACATATACTAGTGTATCTCAAAGAATTAGAGTATTTAAAATGTGTGAAATTAATTTTTTGCAAATTAATTCAAAAGGATAAATTTTCATGTATTCTGTACTCATGTAAAGTGAAATACTTCAATCTATTTCTGCTTTAATTTTCATTACTATGCCTTATATCTCATGAAAATAAACCCAGTACCTCAAATTAGAATATTTCAAGTGAGGTTTGAATGAATTACTATTCAAAGAGCGTAGATACCATTTGTGTCTCAGTCTAGTTCATTACATGCAACCACAAACATGGGAAAGACTGCTGCCTTGACAGATATCCAGATGGCAATCATCAACACTCTGAAATCAGAGGAAGTCACATAGGGTCATTGCTGAAAAAGCCGTCTGTGTATAATGAAGATGACCAGAAGGATAAAGTGCAGGAATAGGTAAACTAGCAACATAGATGATAATATCCTTGAGAGGATTGCCAAGTAGAGTCAATTACAGAACTTGGGGGCACTTCACAAGGAATGGACTGAGGCTGGTGTCAGAGCATCAACAGCCACCACACATAGATGTTCCAAAGAAAGAGGCTACAATAGTCTCATTCCTAATATCAAGCTACTGCTGAACCAGAGATGTCAGAAACATCTTACTTGAACTAAGCAAAAAAAGAACACTGGACTCAGTGGTCAAAAGACCTTTTAGTAAAAATGTAAGTAAAATTTACATTTGCCACCTTATCGTGGTGGAGGGATTTGTGTGTCCCAGTGATCCCAGGAGCTGTGTTTTCTGAGGGCTTCTGGCCCCTGGTAGGTCTCCCAGCCCTAAGAGGAGACATGGGCCTGTCCTCCTTCAATGTGTGCAATGTGTGTGGGGCGGCAGCCAAAGGGAAAGCCCTGGCAGACTGATCTGTGGCCATCGAGGCTCGCTATTGGGACATGGAATGTCACCTCTCTCGTGGGGAAGGAGCCTGACCTAGTGCATGAGGTTGAGTTATACCAGCTAGATATAGTTGGGCTCACCTCAATGCATGGCCTGGGCTCTGGAAGCAGTCTCCTGGAGAGGGGCTGGACACTGTTCCAGTGTGGAGTTGCCATCAGTGAAACGTGGCAAGCTGGGGTGGGTATTCTTGTACCCCCTCAGCTCAGTGCCTGTACCTTGGAATTTTCACCAATGGACAAGGGGGTTGCTTCCCTGTGCCTTCGGGCAGGGGAATGGGTCCTGACTGTTGTTTGAGCTTACAAGCCAAATGAAGTTCAGAGTACCCACTATTTTTGGAGTCTCTGGGCAGGGTGCTCCATCTGGTGACTCCACTGTCCTACTGGAAGACTTCAATGCTCATATAGGCAATGGCAAGGAGACCTGGAGGAGCATGATTAGGAGGAACGGCATGCTTGATCTGAACCCAAGCGGTGTTTTGTTATTAGATTTCTGTGCAAACCACCTGTTGCCCATAATGAACACCATGTTTGAACATAAGGATATCCTTATGCACGTGGCACCAGGACACCCTAGGTCACAGGTTGATGATCGATTTTGTAGTTGTATCACCAGATCTGTGGCTGTATGTTCTGGACACTCGGGTGAAGAGAGGAGCTGAGCTGTCAACTGATCACCACCTGGTGCTGAGTTGGATCAGGAGGCGGGGGAGGATGCTGGACAGAGCAGGTGCACCTAAACATATAGTAAGGGTGCAGAGGCCCCGGTGTGAGATCTTCAACTCCCACCTCTAACAGAATTTTGACAGCATTTCGAGGGAGGCTGAGGACATTGAGTCCGAATGAACCATGTTACGCACCTCCATTGTTGAGACTGCTGCTCAGAGTTGTGGCTGCATGGTGGTTGGTGCCTGTCATGGTGGAAATCCCTGAACCAGATGGTGGACACCAGAGGTGAGAGATCCATCTAGCTGAAGAAGGACTCTTATCAGGCTTGGTTGGCCTGTGGGACTCCGGAGGCCACTGATGGGTACCAGCAGGCCAAGTGGAATGCAGCTCGGATGGTGGCTGAAGTAAAAAAAAATTAAGGTGTGGGAGGAGTTTGGTGAGGCCATGGAAAAAGACTTTCTGATGGCCTCCAAGCGATTTTGGCGAACCGTCAGGCAACTCAGGAGAGCAAAGCGGTGCTCTACTCACACAGTTTACAGTGCAAGTGGGGCACTTAACTTCAACTGAGGCTATAGTCAGACGAAGGAAGGAATACTTCAAGGACCTCCTTAATCACACTGACACGCCTTCTGTAGTCTGGGGATGAGGAGGACGACTTGCCCATCACTGTGTGTGAAGTCACTGAGGTGGTTAAACAACTCCATGGTGGCAGGGCCCCTGGGGTTGATGAAATTTGCCCTGAGCTCCTGAAGGCTCTGCATGTTGTAGGGCTGTCTTGGTTGACACGCCTCTGCAACATCGCATGGAGATTGCGTGGGGTGGTGGTTCCCATCTTTAACAAGGGGAACTGGATTATTACCTGGAATATCAGGGGATCACACTTCTCAGTCTATGCCAGGGTGCTGGAAAGGAGGGTCTGTCCATTAGTTGAACCTCAGATTAAAGAGGAACGATGCATTTTTCATTCTGGTTGCAGAACACTGGACCAGCTCTTCATCCTCTCAAGGATATTCGAGTGTGTTTGGGAGTTTGCCCATCCAGTATACATGTGTTTTTTGGACTTGGAGAAAGCATTGGACTGTGTCCCTCGAGGTATCCTATGAACCGTGCTGTGGGAGTATGGGGCATCAAGAGCTTGGTGTGTATAGCCAGCAATAAGTCGAACTCATTTCCTGTAAGTGTTGGATGCCACCAGGGCTGCCCTTTGTCACCAATTCTGTTCATAATTTTTATGGACAGAATTTCTAGGTGTAGTCAAGTGGCAGAAGGTTTCCACCTTGGAGGCCCCAGAATCTCATCTCTGCTTTTTGTGGATGATGCAGTCTTGCCAGCTTCATCCCCTTATGGAGGAGGAGGCTGGGGGGAGGGAGATCTGGGCTTCTCTGCTTAGGCGCAAAAAAAATGGATGGATGGGAGGGTTTTGAAATGAAGTTCCTCAAGTGGAGAGGTAACAAATCCAAAGTGTTTGAAGTCCAGTGAAACATTTTTGCTGTCTGTGATGAGTTACGGAGATTTCCATTTCCCTTTCAAGCGAGTCTTATTAACTGCCCACAGTGCCAACGCTACTACCAAATGGTTTGCTGACCATGTTATTCCTGTTCTTGATTTGCAAGCCACCTTATCTGACCTGAATCTATTGGGTGTTGTTCAGAGAAACACCAGACCAAATACAAGCAATCTAGACCTCAGTAACACCTCAGCAGTGCCACAAGCTTATAACCTCCATGCCACACCACTACTGGTAAAGGAGCCTCAACCAATTATTGAGTGCACAAATGAACATACTTTTCAGAAGTTGGGCATTGTTATATTGTAAATCCTTTATTGACTAATCTCAGGAAATACTGTAACTTGAGCTAAAAGATTTTTTACTTTTATGGGTTATGCACTATAATCATCAAGAATAAAACAGAAACAAGCTTGAAATACGACACTATATCTGCAATGAATATAGAATATTTAAAAGTTTGCTTTTTTGAATTACATAAAAAAACATTTTCACAATGGTCTGATTTTTTTGAGATGCTAAAAACTGTGAAATGAGAGGGTTTCAATGTGTTGAACATGAGTATCAAATAATATTCTTGCCTTTCACAGTAGCTGTCTTGACTTTTGTTAGTTATGGTAGGTAAGTCTTCAATGAGGATATAATAGAAACCAAAGTAAGTCAGAATACCCCTCAAGCTCTCAGACCAATTACACATGAATGCAAGAGAACAACCCACACCACCGCACTTGGAATCTGGGCTCCAGCATTTCAGTTTTAGCCTGTCACCAGCCTTCCACCCCACACCCCCACCTCCTGTCAGAAATAGGGTTGTTAATTTGTTGCGCTTGACCCCGGGCTTTGTGACTGACGTGTATCTAGTTTGTAAAAAGCGCTTTTATCTGGTCTCTAAATATGTCTGGGCTCAAAGGGTTATGATGCTTTTATATTACCAAGGAGGGAGACAATGCTCAAAGGGCGCAAGTGCTGACCCCCACACCCCCTATGCCCACTCCCTCTTTTCCTTTCACTCCCAGCCTCCTCTCCCTCGCTCCCTCTACCCCTTTACACAACGACATGCATGGGCAAACATTTGCCTGCTCACAAACATGCACTTTTTCTCTCTCACGAATACACACTCTTACGCATGGGGACACACACGCGCATGCCTGGATCCTGTTGTCCCATCACCACCCCCTGTGGCCCTTTTGGCTTCTGTTTGTGTCTCATGTCTGTGGGGTCACCAGGACATTCCTCAGCCGGCCCCTCTGCTCTGTTCAGCCGGGTGGAACAGACCAGGACCTAACGCAACGTTCTACACTGGACACATACATCAGATGCACAACTCTGTTTCCTATAAATTACGTTTGCATACAACTAATCTGCAACAGCAAAAATGATCAGAAGAAAAGGTACAGTAACTGTTTTCTTAAACATAATGAGGAAACGTTAACATTTTACCTTTCTGGCAACTGCAAAACTGTTGATACTGAATGTACCCAGTGTAACAACATATTTATTTTCCACTTCATCTTGCAGCACCATATCCAGTGTATAGTGACTACCACAGCACTGGAAGCTTCATCATTATGTTTAGATTCTGCCGGCTCACGGCTGAAGTTAGGCAGTGATTGACGTCTACTTTCAGAAAGTATAAAGAAAAAGTCAGCAGTGCAAAAAAATCCCCCATTAGTGGTATAAAAATGCAATTAATCCATTAAAGCAAAGAACATGCCAATTTGGGTTAACAGCAATCACTATAATAAATTAAGACTCCAGTAATACAGTACATTACTATTACTACTAGTGCAATTATTAATAATATATATACTGACTGATATATGTATTTATTTTTTAAACAGACAGGTCGTAATCATTTAGGTAATCTAGTTATATTTCTGGATTATTATTGTGATTTATTATTACTATTACAATTAAAACACATGCCAACTGACAATAATGTCTGGTTGGGGTCAACGAGGAGCGCGACTGACAAGTTTTAAATTAGGATTCATGAGAAGCAGAGCACCAGTGATCACAGGGCTTTCTCCTGTGAAAAATGTGGTGGTAGTGATGCTCGTTAGGATAACGCGCTGTATGAATGAAACCGCCACCTCCACACAACACACGCTCCCAGGATGTTAGGGATCCACGGGACGTGGATCAACACTTTGTCAAACACTTTGATTACTGAGCTTATTCTTGATGATTTAACATGAAAAGCATGGCTTCAGTAAACAGAGAAATTACAAGTGTAACACTTTTTATTGGCACGAACCTGTAAACCAGTCACCAAAAAACATCTGACAAAATACCAAAATTAAAAAATAGAGAATCTACAACTCCACAGTTAGTCATTTTTCAGAAGACATGCTGTCATCAGACTGATAATTCAATAATTATACAAGTTACTTTTAAATGAAATGTTTTCAAACAAATGATTTTCTATTAAGATTTGCTTGCCTTATATTGTAAAGTAAATGTGGTTGGGTTCTGACCTGCTGGTCAAAGAAATTGTATAAATAATAAAAACAAAATGTGTTATTGTTTTACTTTTGTTGCTAAAATCAATATTAAATACCATCAAAACATTTACCACTACTTGATAACTGACTGTATAAAATATTTTTGTGCAGCTAAAAGGATAATTCCTGTGTGTTTACAAATGCACATTTATTATTATTTGTTTATTAACAAATATGAGTTTACTGCTTTCCTATAGTTTCATCAGTTATCTGCTAACATAACAACCACTGGTTATAAGTGTAGACAAGAGGAGCATGTTAAAATTTTAAAGTTCATGACAATCCAAGAACAAAATGATGTAAAAGAAGGAGTAAGGCTTCTTCAGGAGAAAGAAGGTGGCAGCGTGGCATCTGAACAAAGCGCAATACTTTGGACAGACAAGCGCGAAGTGGAAACATTTGGCCATAATGCACAGCACCACATTTGGTGAAAAACAAACACAGCATATCAGTGCAAACACCTCATACCAATTGTGGTGCAGGACTGATGATTTGGCCCATTTTGCAGCCACAGGACCCGGACACCTTGTGGTCACTGAGTAAACCGTGAACTCCTGAATTTACCAAATGATTCCAGAGACAAATGGACTACATAACGCTTTTCTACTCTACTCGAGCACTGAAAGTGCTTTAAACAACACGTTTTGCATTCACCCATTCACTGATTAGTAGATGACCGGCTCTACCTCCTGAGCCACAGCCGCCCCGTGTGAGGCCATTTGTCTGACAGCTAAAGCTTGGCCAAAACCGGGTGATGCAACAGAATAAAGACACCAAGTACAGCAGCAACAGAAAGGCTGAAAAAGAAAAGACTCCTGAAGCAATGTTGCAAGGAAGAGTTCTCCAACATTCCTGTGAGATGTGAGATTTTACACTTGAGATGTACAACATGGTAAACAACTGTTATACCAGACTGTATAATTCTGTAAAAATCATGTAGTCCAAAAGGTCAAATATTACACCTTCCCCATGGCTGAGTTAACACCTTCAAACATCTTGTTTCAAATTACAAAGACAGTAAAATTCGGCAAATTTTAATATTCTAAAAAGTTAGACAGCTAAATACTTAATCAGCCGTTTTAGTAAATTAAACATCTTTGTGATGAAATAAGAAATTTCAACACTTTTTCACAGACCAGAGTTTCTCCTAGCCAAAAGATCCCTAGCATTTTAATACTGATTTAATTACATTTTTTGTTTAATTTTCATTTTACTATTTAAATACAGTTCAGAAATTACACGAAAATCCAGAAATTTCTCTCAAACAACGTACTACAGGCCTTTACTGTATTTGAACAGTTTGCACTCTTTGCTTTGCACGTTTATTACAATAAAAAGACATAACAGCGTAGAATACCAGATAAAATACATTTTATCAGCCTAATATTATTTTTATATTTTTAATTTTACATAATTTAATATAATTTCTAATTTTATGTTCTTGTTATCAGTCACCTGTGAAGAAGTTTGAACTGCACTAACCTACATGAAAGATGCTATACTAATAAAGTTTGATTGATACTATAACGCACGGTCACCCAAAACAGGCCCATCCTGATGGAAATAGAAATATGCTGGCATTTATATAGCACTGACCACTAAAAGCACTTTAGATCATACATTCATACTGGGCTTTATTTTATACACTTTATCCAGCTCACACATACGCTCAATTTATGATCACCAGTTGACTAATTGATTAATTAACCTAACATGCATGTCTTTGGACTGTGGGAGGAAGCTGGAGTACACAGAGACCCACGCACACACACTGAACTACCAAGACACCCAGAAAATCCTCTGTAGACAAAACAATAATCCTTGAAAAAAAACATCAAAATATTGTTTAAATTAGTTACCGATCTCCCAGACATTTAAACCTATTTATCTCTCCATTAATTTATATTATGATCTCCAAGTATCAGTTGCTTTGAAAATTTGGAAACAGTTTAGAAAGTTGCTTGTTTAAGTTAGTATCATCTCATAGATCGTACACAGCATCTTGCAAGATAACACTAAAACACGCACTGTAAACCCACGATCTGAGAACACCTGTATGAGGCCAGCATGTAATGAGAGGTTTTCATGCGCTGAGTGTATTTGTGATGTGACTGCATATGTTTTTGTGAAGTTTCTCATAGTCTGTGTTTATGCGTGGTTAGTATGGGGCATCTGCAAGGTGTGTCTCACTTTAGGGGAATGTCTGCTTGTAATACGTCTCTGAATGAAGCTATCTGCGTGCATAAGGAATGCAAGGTAGGTGTGTGTGTGTGTGTGCGTGTGTGTGTGTGTGTGTGTGTGTGTAATGAGGGGGTTTAGAGTGAGCTGTGATTATTCTCGCCTCCTGTGGTGTAGGTCCTCTGGCTCTGTGGGCCCCAGGGAAAGCGCCCTGTATTTAGTGTGTGGGAACGCACATTCTGCCCCCTTATCGCTGTATTGTTGCAGCGTAGATCTTTTCTTCTCTTTTTTTAACTAATTGAATTCTTGACTCCTCAGCCACAGGGACGGCTCAGAAGAGACCAAAGAGAAAGACATGAATTTCTGGCTTTTTCTTGCAGTTGAGTAGGGCAGAGCAGTGGGGGTGAAATTGGAGTGTCTGAGGTTGGGTGGCGGTGGCAGTGGTGGGCAGCAGTCAGAGAGGGCCAGCTCAGGCTGGCTGGGTGGTTGCTGTGGCGTAACCCTATACTTACTGGAGGTCAAAGGTGCTCCTTCCCTGGCGGTGGTGAGAAGTGGTGAATTGGGGATGGTTTACCCAACAATCATGTTCTTCTTTTGGAAACTTTCAAAGGCGCTTTTGGCCCCTGCAACATCTTTGTAGTTGTGCTTGAGGAATTCTACACAAAACAATTCTAACCCCCCCGCCTATTCTCACCTCTCTTCAGGGTAGCTTCTCCCTTCATTAGGTTCTGCCAACCCCCTCTTCTCTACACTAGTGATCAGTGTGGCGTACCCTCCATGCCAAGCCCAGCCCCATGTCCATAAGGATTTTGGCACATGTAGAAATGTAAAAACATTTCCGATTCTGTGGCTTGACTCACAATCAAAGTCTACTCATTTTTGCTTTCCATGGACTTTGCAGGAGTGAAAAAGGCACTCACACACACATTCACCCATATTCCAAACGTTGTGCAGTCTTTAGAGGTTTTGTGGACTCCTGGAGCTGAAGCAGGAACAGAAGCAGGAGTGGTCATGATGCTCGGGAAATATTCGCAATTTACAACAAAGTTAATGCTGCTTAAAATACGAAAAATGGTTTAGAATAATATTAAAAAATTCTGATCAACAATTTTAAAATGACACATTAGTCATTGGCTAAGGCTGCTGGTGGTAGTGGTGGTGTAATGGTGTGGAGGTACCCTTTGGGCCCGTTAGTACCAGCTGAGCATTATTTGAATGCCACGGCCTACCTGGGATGGATCATGTCTATCCCTTTATGATCACAATATACGCATCTACTGATGGTTGAATTAAACGGGATAAAGCACCATGTCACAAACTGATTTCTTAAACATAACAATCATCGCACTCAAAAGGCCTCCATAGTCAGCAGATCTCAGTACAATATAGCACCTTTGGGATTTGGTGGAACAGACAAGCTGCATCACGGACATGTGGCCGACAAAAGAGCAACAACTGTGTGATGCTATGGGGTCAATGCAGACCAAAAATCTCTGAGGAATGTTTCCAGCACCATTTTGAATCTATGCCATTAAGAAATAAGGCAGCGTTGAAGGGGCTCAAACACAATACTAGCAAGGTGTACCTAATAAAGTGACCAGTGAATGTAGAAGTAGGGTAAGCACTCCATTTACTGAAGGTGAAATTATAAATAATAATTTCTACCACCTAGCCTGAAGCCTTTAAACATTCCAGCTGCAACAAACATTAAAAAGCATAAATGGAAGATTCACCCAGAAAAAAAAAAAAAAAAGAGGAAACAGAGATCAATATATGAGAAACACTTATGATCATATTTTAATCTCACTAATACCTGCAGTGCTTCTTCATATTTCACCCCCCCTGTCCATTATGAGCTCCACCAGTGGGTACAGAGCTTGGGCATATAAGATGGTGTGGAAAAAGGAATATGAGTGAGAACAGCAATCTGAATGGGGAACAAAGCCAATATCCATGGCCACTGTCAGGCTCCGTCTCGTATGGGAGACAGCAGGGAGCATGGATGAGGGTGGCTATTCTGTACTAGCCTTGGCATTTTACCACAGCCACAATAATCCTCACCAACAGACCTTGAGATAACCAGTGGAAAAAAACAAATATGGGGATGGAAACGGACGTGGGATGAGGTGTGTGTGTGTGTGTGTGTGTGTGTGTGTGTGTGCGCGCCTGTGTGTAGCAGATGGGGTAGCATTAATCAGTTTACACAAATAGATTTACCTCAGAGCTGGTCGACGATACAGACGGCTGATAATTTAAAGGAAAAACAAAGCACAGTTTCATTTCCGAGCATGATGGAGCACCATGTCACAGGGCAAAAGCAGTCAGAGATCCACGGACAAGAAACTTGCCAGATCGTAATCTGATTGAAAATCATTCCTTAAAAAGTGGGTGGACAAAGCAGAAGCTACAACCTTTTTTTTTTTTTTTTTAATTTTTTAAACTTGACCACATAAACATAAGGTTGTTTCCATAGCAGCACAGTTAAAAATATTAAAATGCCTACCAGGACAGTAACTGAAACTTTAGTTCCTCAGTCTTAACTGTAAATATGATAGTGATATTTGACCTATTACAATAATTGGGACCACAGCTACTTTAAAATTGTTTATTTAAATCTATCATAAATGAATATACTTAAGATTAGTTTTTAATATCACAGTTACCACTGAAATCTCCAGGCTTCTGTCTGTGGATACAATTCATTCCAAGTAGGCTTCAAATAAAGTTATCTGTGTTATAACTTTTATTTCAGTGTTGTGGAGAGGTATGGCGATTGTGTACATTTGTCCAAAAATAGCATTGTTGTGGTGTTCATGGTGAAGATTTTCTGCAGTTTGTTTGTGCAACAAATATAATTACAAATCGAAGCGGCATAATTAAGCAGCAACGTTATATCCAAGTAGTTTCTGAAATGTCTCTGCACTCATTGCCTGCCTAATCCGCCTGTAATGATGTTAATTTTCGAACTACACAAAAATTCTCCTTACATTTAAAAGAGCATTCACAGCACACAGTTCATTGTTCATTTCATACCTAATAGTCCGATGAGTTTCACCTGCTGTTACTGCAGTATTATTCTAACAGTTTGATTTGGTATGGTTTGTTCTTTCATATTCTTTGTGACTTTTGGCTAAAAAACTAAGGTGGAAAAAGTAATTTCCCTTTAGCAACTAGCTGGAGGTATAAGTTACTTGGTATGAAAGGGAGAAGTGGGGTTAATAGGTTTATCAGTGAGCTGACACCTGGTTTCTCTAAGAGTTTTAATCAACCAGACCACTGGTCAGTTAGAGGTAGGGAGCAGGTTTTCATTATGCAGCGGCAGTGAGCTGAGCAACAGTCTGCTATTTCAGCCAGCAAATTGGAGAATTAATGATGTGGATAATCAGTCTGCTCCTCTCAGATCAAGAGAGATGCTTTGAGGCTTAAAGCAGACAGACACATATCCACCATGCACGTATGCTGATACACTGGATTTCTCGTTACATTGTTTGGAAAATTTTACACTTGAAATGAGAATGTTTTAATCACTCCTTGTTTGTGCAAGTTCAGGAATAAAGGCTGGTTCTTTTGTAAAAGGGTCCATACTCCGAGCTGGATGACTCAGTAGGATGCAATTTACATTCTTTGTCAGCAGTAACGTCCTATAGAAGTAAAGTATAGGCGTGGAGGCCGGGGTGGTGGATAGGCATTTAGTGCAATAAAAACTTGTGTGATTTCCAGAGTTTGTATTCTTCCACAACTTCACCAGTTAGCAGACATTCGGGTTTATACTATTATTTATTATCTTACAGGAAACTCTGGAAAGTTAACAGTTTCTTCAGTTCATCTACCAGGAAATGGGCATTTCCATTACATAGTGGTCTCACTTACAGAAACATATTTCAGTTGTCCAACACTAACCACACCTTAACAATAATTCTACATTAGCACAACTGTAGTTCCATAAACTTAAGAGATCCCTATTGTGCTTTTCATTGCCATCCACTGTCTTTAGTAAGTTACAGGTTTTTTGTACTGCTGGTCTGCAGTATTAAATAAAATGCTCAAAGGTGTTTTTCTCTCCCACAGAAAACACCTGAACTGCCTAAATCACACACATTTCTTTGTTACTTATCCATGTCACCATGTAAAACATTTGCAACACGCCTGCTTTTGTTTGCCTCAAACAAAAAACGAACAGCTGTGCAATTTCTATTTGTGACGTAGAGCAACTTTTCTTTTCTCTGACACAAGCAAAGCACGTGAAATGTTCTGCTGTCGGCTGCAAAAGTGAATACAAGTTTTCATGCATTCCCAGCATCTGCATTACTAAAGATCCAGTACAATACTTTCAATTCTGATAAGCAAAACTGCTAAACCAATCGGACCGGGGGCAGACTGTGCAGCTAATTTGGTCAGCTTTATTGTAGTTCTGATTATATGCCTACACCAACCGGTAACCTCCCAGGCTGAAGTCTGAACCTAAATCACAGGCACCCGAAACTTTATATCTTTTTAAAAAAATTGCAGAAGTAATTGCATAAATGTCTGTGAGAAAATTATCCCAAATCTCAATTAGTGGAATATATAAATAGACCGGTGCTTTTCTAGTCTTACTAACCACTCAAAGTGCTGCAGGCTGCTTTATCCATACATGCATGTGGTGCATTATTCTATACACTTTAAGTACATTGTCTACCTCACATCAATTTAACATCACTAATTATGTTTTTTGTTTTTCTTTTAACTATGGATGGAAGCTGGAAAACCAGGACAAAAGGTACTGGAAAAACATGGAAACTCAACACAGAAGGGTCACAGCCACGCATGAGAGCCAAACCAGAAATCTTGTTGTGAGGCTAACCAGTACACCACCTTGGTAAACACTTTCCTGATGAGTTTATGGTTTCAGTCATCAGTTTCAAGTCACATGTAACACAGCATTTTATTAAATATGGTGCCAAGTAGAGTCAAATAAATGGTAAGGCAGGCTTTGTGATTGACAAGTCACTACCATATGACTGAGATATGGTTTGATTCCCAGCTGCTCCGGGCTGCATGCCAAAGTATTCTTGGGCAAGATACTGAACCCCAAGTTGCTCTCTGAGGAAACTGTTGAAGTATGAATGTGTGTGAATGGGTGAATGAGGCATGCTGTGTAAAGCGCTCTGAATGCTCAACACAGAGTAGAAAAGCGCTCTATAAGAACCAGTCCAATTACCATTTAAACCACTTAAAACTGTCACTGATTCATTCAAGCCTAAAAAAGCCACACAACCCAAGACATGAACTAGTGTTGTGTCTACACATAAAGAATCATTTTTAAATGGCACCTTCAGACACAATCGGCCTGTTGCAAAACAACATCATTTGTTCCCAATTTTTTTTTTCCTGAATCTACAATTCATCTAAAAGTGTATGTCTGCACCAACAAATTATTATTCTCCATTTTTCCACTTTCTGTGCTGACTCACCACACATATAAGCATGTCTACTTTTATGTTTGCCCAGTTTTTGACACAAAAGTGTAACAAACTTGGAGTTCTGTTTGTCTGCTTTTTACATTGATAAGTGATTCCTAGAGAACTATTAGCCAAAATCTTTCTATGGTACATCTTGGTATGGTTTACAGTGTGTCCTTAAAAAAAATTATGAACGTGAATAAGTGGAGACCCAAAGGAGAAGTGACAGGCCTGAAAAACTATCCACAGCAGATGAATAGTATCTGCAGCCAGATGGCCAATCACCTGCCTGTCACACTAGACTAGCAGGTGATGAAGTGGATAGTGTTACAGTAGTCTGCATCTGTCTGCCTTCATGTCACAACTGCTGTGAATGAGTGTGTGTGAGTGTGTTATTAAGTGTCTAAGTCTAAACATGGCTGAAAAATCAAAGGCACTTCTAAAGCACCACTACAAAGCATTCGGTTCTGCTCTCTCACGCCCATTTCAGTCAGTACCTTCATGGATTCGTGCTGTGATGGGAACCTTTTCTCTTTTCTCTACTCATTTTTTAAACAAAGCTCACATTTGGCGGTTGCTCTGTTACAAACCCAAATAAGCAGTAAATAAGGTGTACATGAAAGCTGATAATGCAAACATAAGCAATCCAGAAAATGATTTCCACTGAATGTAAGCAAAGCGAAGCTAAACAATCAGGCCCCAAAATACAGTTCTCAACAACAATCACCAGCCCACAGCTCTTACATCCATATTTGTTCAGACTTGACCTTTGGCTATGAACTCCCACCCCTTCATCATAATAACCTATAATAAAATTTGTCCAAATTTTATCAATAATTAGCGTGTGGCAATAGTGTCCTTAACCTTCAAATCAGTTTATGTTCGATTCCAAGGGGACGATTGTGCCAAATCTAAAAATTTCAAATGTATTTCAATTAATATTCAGTGGAACTTAGAACTGAGGAACCTCAAGGCTGGCACAGGAATGCAGACACCGAAGTTAACTATCAACCTGCATTTAGCCCAGCAGAACTATAGCAGCATGCTGATAGTGCAGTTTCATGTCACACACAAATTGGACCTTATAAGAGCTGTTCCCCAAAATGCAGAGATATATTTAACCCAATATGGCCTGTATCAGACTACTACATTTCCAGTAGTCTGTGTCTGTAACACCAATGAGTAGGACCTCTATTAACTACTTTCCAGGGGAAACCCAGCGATGTAACACCAACTCTGTATTCTATTTTTTCCTGGGAATCCTTTTTTGGCTCCACTTTGTTTTACTGTGTGGTGGATGCCTAGTAGAAAATTAAGGGGAACTGCTATTAGAGATTTTTATATTTCACTCAGGTGAGTCAGAACTACATTATATTCCTCAGTCACTGCTGCATTTACAGGTTCAACTCATCAATGTAAACTTACATCTGAGCCAGTTATAGTACAATTACTGTGCATCAATGATGCCTTGAAAGTATAAACTGGGTTCTAAGAACTACGATAGTCCCCATTTCCTGCTGGGGCGTGGACACAGGAAAAAGGGAGCACTTCCAACAGCTACTAGGAACTATGAAAAAGTGTAATTCAAAAGCGCCTTAAAGAACCCATCTGAGCCAATCGGAGTCAATGGGTCATTCTTACCTTAGTGTGGGACTAATAGCCACCGACCAAACTCTGTCACACATGGGAATTGTATCTCTGGGGGAGGTGGAAGTCAAAGTCCAAATCTAAAGAAGAAAAACATCACCAGATTATTATGTCATTTATGTATTAAATGACATAAATAATACGTAAATATGGTGTAGTAGCACTGACACATGATGAATTACATATACAGTGAAATGTAGCATTTTCTTGTTCAAAATATGGGTAAATGTTTTAAATAAATTAGCTTCAATCTTATGAACATGGATTTAGACAACCCTGTTTCCAAAGCTCAGGATGCTCTGTAAAATGCATAGGTTTCATTTGAGCATTAGTTGGGACACATGAGGAGTGGAGTAAAAGGTATCAGGGAGTTACATTTTCACATTCTGGGGATATTTGTACCAATTTGTACCTTTATGTTTATGGTAGGAAAACAGAGAGAAAAGAAAAACAGACACCACATAACATGTGGAATATCATTTGGTAAGGTTCTCAGGTTTTCTGTATTGTTTTCAAACTATTATTCTCCATTTTTCATCAGTACCATTTTACCTGGGCTACGAAGAAAAGAACTGAACGGTTGCTCAGTGGACTGAAGTCCTCATTTCACATAAAATCAAATCTTGCATTTAATTTGGAATTCAAGGTCAGGTGGTAAGGTGGAGAGCCACAGACTCCAAGGTTTTTGAAGTCCAGTGTGATGGCCTGTCATCTATGGGTGTCCAAAGTCTAAAGTTAATGCAACTGTTACCATTGTAGAGCACGTCATGGTTCCATCTGCTGACAAGCTTTATGGAGAAGCTTTTAGTATTGTCAAGAGGAAGATGAGAAACACCCATACCCCATTGCACTGATGCAGTAATATGTGGTAAAGGAGCCCCAAGCAAGTATTGAGTGTATAAATAGACATACTGGACATTTCTGTACTGTAAATCCTTCATTGATTTATGTTTGGAAATATTTAAATAGGGTTGAATCCGGCCTGGGCCTTTCTGTGTGAAATTTGCATCTTCTCTCCATGTCTGCCATTATGAGTGTGTGTGTGTGTGTGTTTGTGTGTGTGTTCCGAGATTGAGCCCCAATAACAACAGAAAGATAAGATCATGGCTAAGCTGGAAACCTGACCCCCCCCCCCATGTTCAACAACCAAGGCTACGTGAAGCACTCTCTGAAAGTCTACTAGAAGCAGCATCACGGACAATCCCTACTTCAACCATCACTGAAACCAATCAGTTGATGTCTATCATGGCAACAATGATCCTTGAGATGCTTGGCTATAAGATGAACAGCAAAAAGGAGCAGTACCCTCCATGGAAAGGACAACTTGAGGCTAAAATCAAAGCAGCATAGAGGGAGGTTAGCCAGCTATCAGAGCTGCAGAAAGGTGTGATGAAGA
>JAMQGT020003685.1:0-33855 GCA_024447675.2 Pterophyllum scalare | reverse complement strand
TTTACAAATCTGGCAAATGCAAACAACTTTTAAGGAAATCATTAGACAAGAAAGTTATCTAATTTTTTTTTCTGGGAATGTAATGATTAATAAAACCTTTTCACCCAACTAATACTGAAATACTGAAGTCAGAGGTTGACTGTTGTGTATTGATTTATGGTCCAAACCAAATCTTGGCAAATTTGTGATCATGATATATGTGGAGGTTTGTATTTGTGCCACGCCCTTTCCTGCTATCACTCAAATACAGTAATGAGAAAAAGAAAGTTGTCACAGGACTCCATGCAGTCATTTGATTAGCAGCCAGGTGCTGCTAATCAAGTGCACTTGCTTAACTGATCATCAGTAAGTGTGACCACCCCTATAAATGCAGACATTTTGGCAGTTTGCAGGTCTGAAGCATCCAGGTGTTTTAACACAATACCACAATCTTCCCAGAAGTGGACGTCCCAGCAAATTCACCCAAGTTCAGACTGTGCAATGCTCAGAGAAAATGCAAAAAACCCAAGAGTTGCATCTCAAACCATTCAGGCCTCATTTACTATGTTAAATGTTAAAGTTAATGACAGAACAATCAGAGAAAGACTGAACAAGTATGCCTTGTTTTCAGAGTTGCCAGGGAAAAGCCTCTTCCCTCTAAAAAGAACGTAGCAGCACGGTTTAGACTTTTGAAGTTACATCTGAACAAACCACAAGATGTCTGGAAGAAAACCAAAGTGCAGATGTTTGACCATGTTTGATGAAAGCCAAACACAGCATATCAGCACAAACAGCTCATACTGTACCAACTGTCACTCACAGTGGTGGAGTGGTGATGATTTGGACTTGTTTGCTGCCACAGGGCCTGGGCACCTTGCAGTCACTGAGTCAATCATGTATTTATCTGTATACCAAAGTATTCTAGAGTCAGATGTGAATAATTTCAGCCAAGCTTAAATTATGTCATACAACAGGACAATGATCCCAAACACAGCAGCAAATCTACAACAGAATGGCTGAAAAAGGAAAGAATTAAGGTCCATATGACATTGAAGTCTGAAACGCCTTTGAGTGAATCCTGTTGTAGTCGCTGACAACAATTTAGTCTCTGGTACTGAGAATCATCCTGCATTTATTTCATATTCTGGTATCTTACTACTTATTTCGAACTGGAAATTAAAAGTAGATTTGTTTGCTGTGCTGTCTGATGCAGAAAATAATTTCATTGTTTTCTATTGTCCTTTTCCTCTTCTTCTGGGAGCACTTTATCTAGGAGAAAAAAACAACATATTGATGTTGTAAATATTGTATGAATGATGCACAAACACCCAGCTAGCTTGTTGACATATGAACCATTTAAATGAGCAAGTTAGTTGGAAAAAGCCTGAAAGACGAAAAATGCTTCAATATTGATAAACTCTAACTTTGCAGCAGTTAGTGTGCAAGTCTGCTCCTTCCACCTACGTGCTACTGGAAAAGTGTTGTGAAATATCCATATTTTATAATTCTATATGGGCAGATGTTTGGTATTAAAAATACTTTTTTTTAAAAAACTCAAACTATATTCCCAGTTCTTTGAACAAATATCATAGTACTGCATAAACTTCGAAAGGGCCAAAGGCCTGCTCAGTGCCCGGTTGCGTCAATTCAGCTCAACAAAACCTTACATTTATTGCCCAGGAGGAGATGAATCATACCCAGCAGTCAAACAGGAAAAGAGTTCATTATTTTTTGCCTTGATTCCAATATAAGCAAAGAGTTGTGTGTATGCACACGTAGAAATCCACTGCAAGCATGAACTGACCAGGTCCATCAGCAGTCCTGTGGTTCCCCCAGCCTGCCAGAGAGCACACATGCAGCTCAGAGGCACAAAGTCAGCCAACATCTCACCATCTGGGCAGCCACTAAAGCTACTAAAGTGTTTAGCTAATGTTGTCTTTATAATTTCAGTGTGGTAAAACCTGCCAACGCAGTCCATTTTTTATTTTCTGTTTTATATGATGACCAACAATCTAGGAAAGCATCGTTGAATTTTGGTGCTGTGTTTCTCTGTTTTTGTCCCACTCAGTGGGCTGCGAAGTTTTTCAATAAAAACAGCTGCTTTTCTAACTTTGGACTCACAGGGATGCATTGCTTCAGTGCTTGATGGTGGGTGTTCCTGATGTTTGGAGGTTGTCACCATCAGTGATGGCATAGTTACCTTGAAAAAGTAATCTGAATACTGATTACAGATTACTCCTTTAAAAAGTAACTTAGTTACTTTACTGATTACTTAATTTTAGAAGTAACTAAGTTAGATTACAAGTTTCTTTATTAGTTGCATTCATCAGTTGCCAGTGTTGCGCCAAAAAGCGATGTCCGATATTTGTCAAAAAATGATTGCCTGTATTAAAAATGACTTGTTGGCCTATAATCTGTGAAACATATGTCAAACATATCTCTCATGAATTATATCAAGTCGTTTTGTGTGAGAAACAGCATTTCTATCACAAGGTAGAAGCTAAACTCAGTTTTTGGCAAAGTGACTTTTAAATATTTGTTTTTTATCAAGGTAAAAATTGTCATTGACATTAAAAATGTCTTTTTAAACAGAAATCTGGCTAAGAAGGCTGCAGAAATTGCAACAAATATAACATCGCAGTTCTATAAAGATATTTTAAGTGGCCAAAAAGCACTGGATTGATTATGATGCAGGTACAATAACACAGACTCCTAAATATTCTTGGAAAACAGGTTATTTCTTCATAAATCATGTTAATAAAAGCACATGGAAACATCAGAATCACTTTATGACAGACCACTTTTTGATAGTAACGCAAAAAGTGCATTACTGGCATCCCTGGTCACGATCGTAAACTTTAAACAAGCATCAAAAGCTCTGATTAGTAGTTAGCATTAGCTGAGCTATCGTTAGCTGAGATAGCTGTCTATTCATGTGCCGATTATTGATTATTGACTACAGTGACCGGCTTCTACATGCTCGGGCAGCCACGTCTCATAATATTTGCATAACAGCCGCGCTGGAGCATTTGAATAAACACAATTTGGTGCTTCAAAAGTTGAACTGCTATGAACTTTAGCATGAGAAAGTCAAAGCAATGGATCCACAGTTCAATTTGGCAGTGCAGGATATCACCACATCCAAACTGAAGGAGAAGTGAGATTGTTGAATCCTGAAATGCATCCCAGTCAATCCTGCCTTACTTACTTTAGCTCCTTGTGTTTTACTGAAAGTAGCACCTTTGCAGGGGTGTGTCTAAAAAGGGAATATGGAGTGGCACCACCTCCTCCTGAAAGATGTCTGCCATCTCCTTAATTATTTGGAACAGCTACAATATCCATCTCCTATGGTTGTGGATACATGAGGTATGAATTATTTAATTTTATTTATTTATTTATTTTTGATAGCTTATATTTGGTTGCTATTAAAATTGTAACCTTGATTAACAGCTGTATAGCCAATTTCTGTCTGTTAAGCTCAGAGGTGGGAAGTTATGAAGTACAAATACTTCGTTACTGTACTTAAGTACATTTTTCAGGTATCTGTACTTTACTTGAGTATTTATTTTTCTGACTACTTTTTACTTTTACTCCCTACATTTTTACACAAGTATCTATACTTTCTACTTCTTACATTTTCACACAGACTCGTTACTTTAGGGTTAACACGTCTGAGAAAAGTTTGCATTTTTGTCAAACATCAAACGATCTGTACCTAAACGGAGAAATAATAACATATCAGCGGGCTTATTGCGTAAAAAGGGATTAAATACGCAAACCCATATAATTTATGTATCATTTATATATCATAATCAGGGCTTACAGAGTCCCTAAGCTGTGCTCGCGGGACATAAACAGCTTAGCTAGCGTGTGGCAGGTAAATTCAACATTTCTAAATGCTCAACAAATATCAGCAAACAAATATCAGCAAACACACAAAGTGTGTGCAGTTTGTCACACAGTGTGTCTGCTAGCTAAAAGCAGAGCTGCCGTATTTCCAGAGAGTGCAAAGAGCAAGAGAAGTTCACTCAGAGATGGACGAAAGTGGACAGGAGTGGAAGGAGAGAGGTTAGATTTAAAGGTAAGGGCTGCAAAACAAACTGAGGTATGTTAACTTTGTGTATTTCAAAGATTGTATGAAAATACTGCAGTTTAGTATGTAATAAACAGGTCAGCTTGTTGTACTGTATTTACAGTAAAGCTCTGTGTTGGACTGGTGCACAGAGGCTGTGTTCATGGTCAGAGTTACAGGTTACATCAGTGCAGCAGAGATGAGTTTGAAGCAAAGGTGCTGATGCTGACATTCATTCACTGAATCCAACATTTCTACAGCCTGTATGCTGTCAGTGTAGGGGATGGAGATCAGCTCAGATAGCTGTGAAATGCTGGGTTGCATCTTTGCGAGTTCAGTTCATCCACGCAGAGCAGTAAACCTCAGAGCAGCAGCAGCAGGTCAGCTGATCACAGCCTGCACAACAACATCATTTACTGGCGCTCACAATAGAAAGTTGTGATTCTTCTTCCCTTGCAGAGCCACTACAGCTGATCTTAGGGTTCCTCCACCTTCTGAATCCCACTGTAACCCCTGTGTATACTCATGTTTGTGTTTAGGTGGAGGCACAGCCACCCTCTACTATGGAGGACACAGAGACTAGAGCTGTGTTTAAATTCCCTTTCACAGTTTGTGTCCTACATAACAGATTCAAGCTGAGTGCATTCATTAGGATTAAAATTTAGATTGGAATAACATTTGTATTCTCATGTGCTATTTTATATTGTTACAATAATGTATAATGAGGTTCAGTTAGCTTTACACAAAAATAGGAGGTAGAAACGTCCTCCAAAGAGCTACTTTTACTTTCTTACTTTGAGTACATTTTAGAGACTGTACTTTTTTACTTTTACTTACGTAAAGAAGTTGAACCAGTGCTTCAACTTTTACTGAAGTATTTTTTAACACAAGTACTTGTACTTCTACTCAAGTATAGAATGTCAGTACTTTTGCCACCTCTGGTTAAGCTTCACCTCTGCAGTTGACAGAACCAGATCTTTTGACTGCTATTGCCATATGTTCTAAATTAATTTCCAAGTTTTGTAGGTAGAGGGTTTTTTTGTTGTTGTTGTTTTTTCTGGTTCTGTAGATTGTTTGGCAGTTCAGCTTCTTTAGCTTTTGAAGCTGAAGAGCTGGAGCTGAATCAAACTGGATAAAGGGTGATGAATGGGTTCATCTTGTACTGTAGGCAGAGGTCATCCCGTGTCCTTCCTGCTTTGAGGGCAGCACAAAAGTGTTGTTCTTTCAGTCTTCTCAGCTGAATGACTGTAATAAAGAGCTTGAAAATAATGTGACATACTACTGTCCCTACCTAACCCACAGGTACCTTGAATATGTTATAAGATATTTGTGACATGTTTATTTTTTTATTTTCTGTTTCAATTCAGCCTTTAATGTGTATTACCATGCCTTGCCAGTTCGTTAGGTAATATGCTACAAACAGATGAAGGTCTGTTGGGCTTCTACATTCATAATAAATGAATGCAACGTTATGGGATGAAATCATTAGCAAGGAGTCAGAGGCCCCTGAAAGGACCAATTTGTTATCAAGCCACAATAGTATAACATTTATGTGGCTACACAAGAAAAAGAATTACGATGAATGTCTTGTTTCATTCATGGTATCAAAAAGGCAGATGTCCTCGGACAGGCGGAGGAGTTACAGGAGAACGAAATTCCCTCTGTCAGCTTAAGTCCTGGATCTTTAACAAAATGGAATATTATTTTTAATGTTTTTATTTATTCAGTTACAAGACAAAGAAAGCTGCCAACTTCTTTAATTCTTCTAAAATTCTTTAATGATTGAAGTAAAAAATCAAAATCACTGTTGAAAGACGTTCAATGGAAAACTTTCTTCACAGGTTCTTTTGATCATCACTACAACACAGCCTCCTGTGTAATTTTCATGAGGTTCCTTCAGTCCTGGTTCAGGAAGTAGTGGCAACACCTTGTCAAAGGAGGGTCTTCACCTTTGAAAAGGTTGCCCTTTGCTAATTCTATGACATGCCTGTGCAACACTTTTTACTTTTAACAGCGTTTTTATTCTCTCTTTCACCCTTTAGTCATATGTTTCTTGATCACAAACAGAAAAAATATTTGTTTTCTTCTCATGCATGTAAGCGTGCTGCAGTGATTCAAATGCAAACTGCTGCAGAGTCTGACCATATCAGAATGACAGAGGAGGAAATATATATTTTGGGAAAAGCAATTCAAGCATTGAAGAATGAGACCATATCCACAGGGAAATTTATAACCACGTCTTTCTGTCTCCGTTTTGACCTTCTGCATTTCTACCCAGGATTTTTTTTTCTACCAAAAGAAGTTAGAGTGTGTTAATCTGTAAATCTGAAAACAGGTATTTTTAGCTAACACATATTGTCAAACTAGTACAAGTGCAATCAAGCACTTTTAGCCTAATTTTTTTACTTTAAACATTAAAATATGCATTCATTCATCCATTTTCAGAAGTGAATCAAATTCAATTACACAGCACTGTCTACTATTAAATGTGCACACCGGCCAATTTTGTTCTTACCTGTTTTGTATGATAGTGAATCAAAATCATTCTGAATCCATAGGTTTGCGTTCACTACCTGCAATCTGCATACTGCCATTTCTATATATAGGTGAACATGATTACCTCTAAACTGCACTGCTAAGGCCCAAAAGCAGAAGAAAGTCTAACTGAAGACACTGAAACAGTAGTGTCTGAGGAAGATGTCTGAAAAAGCTGAATTAACAAAGGTGCTAAATATTATTTTAACACCCAGTATGGCTTAAGTTTTTTTTTTAAGAAATGTATAACAATTTTTTTTAATTTGATATGAAAAATTACGAGCAGACCATTAAAAAAACAATGTCTGAACAACAATGGCTATTATTCAGTTTAAAGATATGTGTTTAAATTTTCTAAGACAGACAGGTCTTCATTTGTTCATATACTTGGTGTGGGGCAGTTCTATAATTATGACTATAGATGTGAAAACATTTTCAGGTAAGAGAAAATACTGATTGCAGAGTTGTGCATAAAAAGCTCCTATATAAGGGTTGATTTATGTGTATGCAGTGTTTGTAAGTGAGTCCCAGTGGTTTCTGTCTGTTTCATGCATTTCAGAGTGTTAAAACAATTTCAAAGGTTTATCAAACCTCTTCTTGGCAGTTACATACTGTAGATCCACAAACAATGAACATAACTATGTACCTTAAATGTGGTGACTCCTGTTACCTTGAGTTCTGCAGGGTGGCCAATTTTTTTTTAGTATCTTGCACCAAGAATTCAGGGCTACTTTGTTTGCATACCGGCCAGTTCACAGTAACAGTCATCTCAAGATGTTTTATAAGTTAAAGGTCCTACAGTATTAAAGGGCCCCAACTATCACACAGTCCATTATGAGCAACCACTTGGCCACAGTCCATTTTAACAGGAAGAGACCTTTGGCAGAACCAGGATCAGGGAGCAGGCACCATCTGCCTCAACTGTTTGGGGGTGAGGGAGAAGAGAGGACAGAAAAGAGCATACAGATAGAGCACAAACTACAGGAGAGAGCAAACAAAAGTTCACGATCAAGACCTCCAGAGTCTAATTAATGATAAACTGCTTCAAATAGAAGTAGCTACCTCAAAGTGACAAAAGATTTAACAATAATTTCTGATTACAGGCCACAACCACATGTACTGACAGCTCTGACTGTGAGAAATATTGGCAGTGTCATATAATGTATAGTAGTGGCATGCAGTGACTTTTACAGAAAAATAAGGAGAGTTGTTGAACCATCTATAACCACAGTTTATCGCAATTAATATTCTGTTGGGTAGTTTAATGGTTGTGAGGACCACATAGCATTTCCTGAGCTCAGAAAATAGACCTACAACTTGTTTAACAAGGTTTAGCACCATGTATCCATACAATTAAAAAAATCAGAACAGATAAAAGGCTTGCACATTATTTGAAATGCTTAACTTAATGCCAATTAATGTGCTACTTACATTTTTAAAAAGCTGCTTCATACTACATCCCATTCCTTGTCATCACAAAATTTTGATGAAGATTAGACAGCCTATCTCTTAAGCTAATAAGACACAGTGTAATTTGCTTGTTTACATACTGTTGCCACATGCATCTGTGCATGTGTACAATATTGCCAGTGACATCACATCCGTGGAAGCTGACTAGCACGCTTTTCAGTAGCAGGTCTCTCTTCAGTCTTGAAAGAGCGCAGTGATGTGAACACAATGATATATGAACCTCCAAAAAAAATGCTGCTCCCCTTTTAGCTTGCCACCCTCCAACGTTTGTCAAGGGGACAAGAATATGCCCACAAAAACAAGAGTCAAGCTAGTTTACATGGACAAAGGCCATTTACAGGATTCATGCTAAAAAGCAATAACAAATCTTTCATGTGAAAGAACGCTGCCCTGAGATGCGAGGAGGGGGAGCACTTTGGTGAATTTTGCCCTGTCTTTTTGTTGGTGACATTCAAAATGACAGCTCTTAATTAAAATTAGCACCTCAGTAAAAGCAATATGGAGGCATTCCTTTGTTATTTTTAAATTGTAAAATGAAATCGATATCTGACTAAAGGACTGTACGTATATATTTTCTGTGAATTGAAACACTACAGAAATACAAAAGGAAAGCTGAATATGCTTGAAGTTTACCCGTCAGTAGATAACAGTTACAATGAGAGTAATTCCAAAACTTAAGTCAAGATTTTTGCATCATATTTTGGGATTTGTAAGCCATTATTAGGTACTATTATGGTGGCTCAGCCACAGTTTGAGCAAAACAATAAAAATCTTCTCCTGTTGAAAAAAATTAAAGTTGCAAACAAGTACAATCCTGGTCCGAGGGTGCTTAGCTCATCAAGTTTATTGGTTGTATAATGTTGCTTCATTTTGACTGTCCTGTAATTTCTTAAATATAGACCATGAACTATGAATGTGTGGATGGACTTGAGATAACTTACTACATATAAATGTTAGTGATGAAATTAAAAGCTTGACATTGTTTCCTCAGGTGTGTTTTGTTGCATGGCTATTGTTTTTGATCAGTTTTATAAAAAACGGCAAATAACACATTTAAAATTAACCTCTTCCCCACCTATAATGTCAGTAATTATAAGTTTATTTATGTGTGTGTGTGTGTATATATATATATATTTTTTTTTTTCAAATGTTTTTTTTTTTTATACTTTAAAAACATCTTGACGTAAATACTTTTATTCTCATCCCTTGAAGTGTGATCTGGAGCCAGGAAGCACTCCTGCTTTGATACTTTTATTCAAATTTTAGATAATATAATTCATTTCATGTATCACTAAATAACAAGTGTGTTATTGCTACTTTTAATTGAGTAAACATCAGAGAATGCCTTTCAGCATGTTTCAGTGTCATAAAAAACATAACAACTAATCATAAATCATGGTTAAAACACTGGTTAAAACACAAAACATAAACAGATGTTAAACTTCAAACATCAAAGCTTTTTTCATCCATAACCTTTACTTGTTATTGTTTATGGATGAAATAAGACATCTTTCATCTTTCAAATCAGTTTCTGTGTGTATTAAAGGCTTCTGTTCAGCACACTGACATTTTCATTAAAAAAAAAACAGGTTCAGACACTGTAAAGATCACATGAAACGAGTTTCACTGACTTTTATCGACACTAATTAGATACTTCATGTTTTGGGTTTGTGTTCGGTTTACTTGGGATCATCTCTTCAGAGCAAATTAAACATTTCTCTTTACAGAGAAAGTATTCCTCTCAGCTTGTACTATCACAGTCAGTGATGTGTCAAGTTAAAAGGTACAAAACTATGACTTCATTTTAACTTACACTGCAGTACTTAAAGCATCTTCGCATGTTGTAATGTGCAGTTTGTGTGGATTTTTATTGAAAAAACTCCTCTCACAAAGAGAGAAACTCAGTTGAGTTTATCCTGTTGGACACCATCGCTGTAAATCATTAGTCATAGATTTATCGAGGGGAACAAACATTTCGATAATTTCCCCCTTCTGTCAAGAACATTTCGTTGTGTTTCATTTTTGTTGCCGCTCAGAGGGTTTTTTCACAGCCCATCTGCCTGCTGGGAATCATCCTGCTCACGTCAATGTTGTTGTTTGCAAAGATCCCCTTGGCTTTCTCAATGGTGGACTCTGGCAGGGTTCGCGTTCGCCCCAGGATCCAGGCGAAGTCGACGTGGAAGAGCCTGAGGATGTCAGTGCATGAATACACCAGGGCCGAGTTCACGTAGTCAGTAGACAGGATCCAGTAAGGGGAGTAGGGAAGGACTGCGATGAAGACAGAAGTTGTGCGAGTCAAGTAGAACAAAACAAAGCCACACACAGTAAGACAAGGTAACATTTCTAATATGTGGCTTATAAAAGCTGATAAACTCACTACATTATCAGTTCATTCCCTAAACAACCCACAACACAGCCACTTATTTCTCAGTGTTGTCACCAAACGTTGCTCACCATAGGAATAACTTATTCCCAGCTTGGCTGGATTCTTTATGTCCTCCACGACCCCAATGCCTTCAATTTTCTTCACCTCTCCTTTTCTGGTTTATTCCAGACAGACAGACAAATTTCATGTTAGACTAAAGCAACTGCACACCATGCAGACATTACCTCCTGGCTCCACGTTTGCACAGATAAATTGCACACAGGACTCACAGTATTTCAGAGCTGACCACTCGAATGGAGTTGCTCGTCGTCAAAGTGAAATTGGTTTCAATGCAGCGGCCTCTTTCAAACTGGGCTGGCAGTTTGGCAATTTCAAACCATGTCCCCATGAACTGTGAGAGCAAAAACACACACGGGTTCAAAGATAATTTAGAGCAATGTGAGTACAGCCTATGAATAAATTTGCATACTTTAATATATGGTATGTGTCTTATAAAAGCTACTCTATCAGCTGTGAGAAGTAATTAAACTCAATGGTTTGGCCAATTTCTCATCTGGGACAATACAGTCTAACTTTATTTACTTTTTGAACTAATGTATGTATTTCTATGTTATTAAATGTGTTGAACAGTTTTACTTACATACATTGTGAGTTAACTTACAGTGTTAACAAACATTTAAATACCACACTTGCAGTGTGTCTTGAAAATTAAAAATGAATGTGACCCAGGGCTCTATAAATAAAAAGTCAATTTTACCCAAACACAATAATTTAGATACATTAAGTTCATTTAAATTTACTTAATCTATAGAGTCAATTATAATTTCCCACTTGAAAACAGAATTTTTGTAATTAAATTATATGTTTTACTGTGGTGGTGTTATTAGAATTAGCTGTAGTAGGTGCATGGATGTATGTGACTTTTTGGCTCCCACATGACACATAAAGGCAAACGTAATTACTAACACTCCAATCTGCTTGCACCTTACATTATTCCAACTTAAATCACAAATGCTTGTAAATGCAACACTTTTCATACCACAACTAATAGTACTGATATCAATCTAAAATAGTAAAGGGTTGGAGTACTAGTCAAATCATCAATAAAGTATATGTAGGTAATAATTAACTTGTCATGTGTGTTGAAGTATAGTTAATAATGGCTACTAGCTATTTAATAAGAATACAATTCAATCTTTGACCCATGAAAATATTTAGACAGAAGCCAATAGAAATGTGTGAGCAGTTCTGGAAGAAACAGAGCCTGCGGTGTCATTTATTTCCTTTTAAAAATGTGCAAGGAAAGAAGGACCTCATGTCATTCACATATAATGTGTTCAGCACTGATTGTTGGTACCTGTTTAAGGTTGAAGGTGGGTTGAACAGCAGGCTCTGGACATGGGCCCCAGTGGGGAACTTGAGCCCTGATGACGGGGAGGATAAGCGCAAACACCAGAGCAAAAGGTAACTTCATGGTAAAGATGTGAAGTTATTACCTGCAGAGCATACGGGAAAAGTGCGGATGAGTTAAAAAAGCAAAATAAATACTTTTTTTTTCATACACGGAAAACAAACAAAGATTAAAAAAAAGATTACTGCTAAAGTATTAACCATGCATTACACACTTTAAGACTTACATCAGATCAGCTTCGCAAAAATGTTCTAAAACCCAGTTGTAATTTTATTATTCGCATTATTATTCACCACAGATTTTCTCTTACCTCTGTGTCCTGGTGGTTCAGATATGAGTTCTGTCTTTTTAGACTCTGCAATTTGAGTTGGAGACGTAGCTCTCCACGAGGTTTTGCAGTTCTGCTGCTCTGTGTCATCAATGATTGTCTTTGTCTAGAGCTAACTTTATTTCAGACATGAAGTAAGCTATTAGCAAATTGAAGTCATGGGGGACATACCGGGAGAAATGTAATGAATGTAATAAAACAATCTGGATGTCGTCCTGCCCCAGATGGGCACGAAAGTGTATTTTTTGTTATTATCAGATGATTTCTTGCACGCACACAAACACACAGCAGCTGAAATACTTAAAGTCATGAACAGCTGAAGAACAAATCCAAGAGATATCATACTTATGCATGTTTACATAAATACAATGCACAAAATAATTAGATTTGATCTGATTCAATAATAATTTGTCACCTCAAAGTACAGTGCCACATCAGCAGCACTGTAACCTTTATATGAATTCACATTTGCTCTCAACAAATAATAGATGGATTTGACTAAAGTGCAAATATTTATGATTCAATCACTTGAATGACCCACTGTCACCCTTCAATGCCATCAGCAAATGATGGCATTTATGGTTTTATACCAAGGGTTAATTTGTGATTCTAAATTGCCCATAGGTGTGGATGTGAGCGCGAACGGTTTTCTGTCTCTCTGTGTGTTAGCCCTGCAACAGGTTGGCAACCTGTACAGGGTGTACCTTGCTTGTTGCCCTATGACATGGATGGATGGATGGATGGATGGATGGATGGATGTTGTCAAAGGCATCGTACTTCATGGGCCACATACAGACTACTGAATCTATTCCCTGATTTTTAAAAAAAGGCCATCAAATTGTTTGCTTTTCTTTTATATACGTTCAGTAAACCATTTATTTATAAAACTGATGATGGACAGCCTGAGTGCAATTTCAACAATGCATAACAAATCTCTCGCATCAAGAAATGTAGCAGAAACCCATTAGTACAGCTCTTTGGACTTACACAAGAAATGAATAAAATACATTTTCTGTTAAATTACTGAAAAGTTGCTCATTACCAGACTTTGAATTTGAGAACTAAAAAGGAAAAATGTTAATTAACAAAGAAATGTTTCTCATACTTTCTGAGATGTTGTGTGTCTTTGTTACTGAGAAGACTGCAAAACTGGCCACCAACTTCTCCTCAATGATCAGGAAGTGAGCAATCAACCTCGACACACAGGTCTTATCTATATCAAATATTATGATGTCATTGTGTTGCATAGCAGCAATCTAGCAACAGGCTAAAATGAACTGTTTTGGGCATCTATGTGCCTACAGCACCTTACAAAAGCATTGTATCATTTTTATTTCATGACAATAACATCTGAATCATACATGATATATTATGTCATCATGTTGCCTAGCAACCACGTGGTAATGGGCTAACATGACCCATTTTTTGCATTATGTACCTATAATATCTTAGAAAACCTTGACATCATTCATTCATGTCATTTATTTCATAGCAAACAGCACGAACAGGCCAAACAGCAGTGTAGTATAACAATGTGCTAGTTTTTCTTTTAATGGACTCTAAAGCAGGGGTGGACAATTAATTTTCCCAAGGGGCCACATGAGAAACTGAGACTGTTGTGAAGGCCTGCACCAATAGGCTGAACTGCTCAGTATAAATTTTATCTCTTTATAAGCACATAAAAAGCCTCCCAGTGGGCCACATTTGACCCTTTGGCGGCCTGGTTCTTTTCCCTGGGCCACATATTTGACACCCTAGTTTAGACTGAGATATCTATAGATATCGAATGGATTGCCCATTGCCATCAAATAGTTTGCATTTCATCTGTAAAACTTGTTAGATCACAGAACCAGTTTAGTTCTGATTTGCTCAAACAGACACGAGTGGCGTGGAAAAGTTGGAAATATTAAACAACAAGACCTGAAACATGGCCCATGATGATGTCGTCATGATGATGATGATGTCATAGATGGCTCTCATTTAAAAAAGAAAAACAATAGAAAAAGTCTGTGAATAATTTGCATTTCTTTTGATTTCTTCTGGTTTTTGTTCAGCTGTTCTGACTGACTCATGCTCGTCCTCTCTGTCCTGTCGCAGCCGAAAATAGAAATAAGTTGGTCCTGCAGGGCACTAATGAAGAGCATAATTTTCAGATAGTAGTCTTGATGAGTCATACATATAGCCTACGGTGTCTGAGGAGGAGTGGACTGTTGAGCTAAAATCTGTTTGAATTTGTTTTGACAGCTTAAATTAACTTGTGTAGTCTTTGCACTTCCTTGTTAAGTTTCACAAACAACTTTAAACACACATCCTTCCAACTTGGGTTGAGTTTTACTTTACTGTAATAGATCAAATTTTTCGCTGTTTAGCTTTCTGACTTTCTGAAAATGATTAACTTACTTAGAGTTGTTGATAAAATAAATAATCTGGCACCTTTTCAGTGAGTGCTGAACCTCTGCCAAATCAGTCGATATCCAAACATCAATTTGGATTTAGTAGGTCCGCTTCTCTTCCATGTTTATGGTCCAAATGGAGCAAAATAACCACAAACCCCTATATTTAAAAGTGCAAGTCAGTTTATACAATACTCAGTCTGTAGTCTAATTATTAAATATTTACAATGTTACAATCTTCTGTTCAAAAATCTGACAGTTACATGCAATGATGAAATGCTCCCACACAAAGCCCCTGGCAGCCAACATGGTTAAATTTAAAAAAAATAAAGACAAAGATCAAAAGGCTCAATTTCCAACTAATACACTTCAGAGAGGAATGACTTGTTAGGTGCACTCAGATTCATCAAAGCCTGTTTTCCCGGGATCGAGGCAATGAGCTCGACTGGTCAAAAGATCAAGGCAAAGAATCAACCACACTGGCAAACTGGCCGAGAACATTTCAAAGGGTGTATTGTGGTTTTGATTGCATGCATGTGATTTACAGTATTTGTTTAGGTCGTCTGTGAAGGATAATTCAATTTCTGTTTTTTTCTCTGTCTTAGGTAAATTGGGTTGTCCTTTACGCTGAAGTGTTTCCTCTCACTTTTCTCTTAAAGATTAATCTGACACTGTCTGCTCTTTCTAATTCATGCACCTAGAGCAGCAGGTTATAGGACACATGGAGACACACTTATCACCTCTGTGGATTTACCTCATTGGTATACAGACCCACACCTGGTTCTTATAGTTCAACAGGAATTAAAGCATGTTGCTGACATTATAAAACTTGATGGGAAAAACAGTTGTTGCTACATCTCAAATCCAAAAACAAAACTATGAACTAATAAAATTATTTTTGTGATATTTTACACATGTAATTAAAATGAGTAATAATCTCAGTGAGAGGTATATCCTGTTTTGCTTTTAATGTAAACGCCGTGTAAAACTAAAACACAAATGTGGTTGGACTTGAGGTACCTCCAAAGTGGATTTGGGGGCAATACTATTCCCAAACCTGCACTGATTGATATTTTTGTCCACTTGGGGGCAGCACGAGAAGCTGCAACCATAGACTGTAAACAAAAGGCTGTTTTTATAACCACAGCACTGACTGCAGAGCTGGGTGGTAATGTAATGTGTGGCCATTTGATTTTTTGGTCATATGAAATGTGGACTAAAGGAACCTCAAAATCCTTACAGCTGAAAATGGCATCAGAAATTTGCTCGACCTCACCGGTGTTCAGTGCTTTTAATGAATTAAAAAGCTCATTAAAAGCATGAGAGTAGTGTCTTTTATTTTGAAGGACATTTGTTGTAATGGCTTTTGTGCTTGTCTGACCATTACATTAGATAAAAAGTGAATTTCTGACAGTATAAACAATAACAACAACAAACTAACATGACTGCTCTTTT
This sequence comes from Pterophyllum scalare, assembly GCA_024447675.2. Taxonomy (NCBI): domain Eukaryota; kingdom Metazoa; phylum Chordata; class Actinopteri; order Cichliformes; family Cichlidae; genus Pterophyllum; species Pterophyllum scalare. The sequence goes on along the minus strand of JAMQGT020003685.1, from coordinate 17,826 downwards.
GCTTCTTTTTCTTGTAATGTCATGAGGGACATCTGTACTTTTGTTTTTGCAGAGAAATAAAAATGCATAAAAATAATCTTCAAAGCTGCACGCAAGTAAATATATTCACCCTAGAAATTCTTAGGTAATAAAAAAAAATCAATATTGTTTGTCACATGGTGCGTTAATTAAGTTTTACCAGCAGCTACATTAATATGATCTGTCAGCGCTGCATGACAGCTGCTTTTACATGCATTTCATGTCACACTGAGGCTCCTGCAGCTGTGTACACAAGCATGCTGTGGGTTAAATACAAGGAAAGACAGAAAAAATCTTTAAAGGGCATTTTTACATTGCCCAAGAATAGGTCGAAGGAGATTATGTTGTCATCTGTGTTTGTTTGTTTGTTTGTTTGTTTGTTTGTTTGTTTGGTAGAAATATAACTTTTAACGTTTTGAACAACAATGGATGCAACTCTGTGGAAATATTCCTTTGGCATTCAAGAATATATGATTTCATTTTCAAGATCAAAGGTCAATCTCACCAAAAAAAAAAGTAAAAAAATCACTATCACTCTCTGTCATTGGTGAAATTTATAAATTCATATCTCAGTGAACTTTTCACCCATCGCGATGAAATTTGGTACTCAGGTATCTGATGGCATTCTCTGTTACAGGACATAACCCGGCATCATCTTTTTTTGTTTTGAATTAAAATACTCACAATAATGTGAACTACAAACCCTACACAAAAATCACATACACATACACAACTATTAACATCTCGGCAAATGTCTTTACTTTAAATGACAGTGTTTGTATAATACATAATAATAATGATTAGGGCAAACTAAAATGTCGTCTCCAGTGGAGTTTGGTGTGGGATCTTATTCCTCAATGCTTTGCATTTAGAGCCTTGCATTCACTTTTCTAGTCTCAAAATCCCAGTTAAATGATACAAAACAGAAAGATGAAAACAATAAGAATTTAATTCTGTATACATCTGACCAAATATGGCTATGTTTGAGTGGCTTGTGGTTTAATGGCAGCTCAGTACAAGACCCCCCCCCCCAGCAACAGCATTATAAGCTACAACAAACTCTGTCTGACCCACCAAATAGTCATTTGCCATTTAAAGGTATTGTCATTATTGTATCCAGCCCCTGTAAGAAAAAAATAGATCATAACACCTTTTTCTATATAATTAATTTAATGAATTAATTAGAATATAGCCAAAGACAATAATTTTAAATCTCCTTGAACAATTGAAGTGGTTGCTTCCCATTGCCATGGGCTAAAATGATTACGAAATCTGCATGTTCCTTCATGTTAATGAAATTTAAAAGAGGTGCATCATTTCAGTAATTTAATTGGCCTTAAAAAGACTCGTTTCCCTTTTTTGAGGCATCAAGGAGATTCCTTTATGAAAAATGACTAAATGGACCATTCAGACCTAAATTAAATTAAACACAAACTGCTCCAAGTGATAAGAAACTGATGTAGCAAGTGATGTAAGAAAAATAAACAGCCTTATTTCTTTATTTCTGTTTTTTATTACCACTTTATTAAAGTCTAGCTCCACATTAGTTGGGATTAATCCACCAGTTTGGCCCCCAGCTAAAACATTTTTACAAACATTCCTGAACCCCAGATTCTAATAAATTTGGGGATCATCTGACTTTTTTTCTATAGCACATTTGTGAATTTGAAGTAAGATTTCTCAGCTCTTGGGTAAAATTCCAATATTTATCTCCCTTTCAGGTTTACCTGTCATAATAGTAGATGGTAATAATGCAGGTGAACACTTAATTTTTCATAATCAGGTCAAGCGTCCTCCAGGATGAGAGCATTATAAGCGTCACCATTATCACCATTATGCTCCTCACTTTTTTTCTCTTGCCACTGGTTAAATTGCAGAGAATAAATGCCCGACAGTTTGATCTTGCAGTCTCAGACAATTTAAATTAACAGCTCTTAATCATAGGGCAGCTCTGTTGTAAAAAGCTTTGGACAGTGATTTGCAAACACTCTCTCCCACAGGAGATGTGATGCAATTTTTTTTAAGTCTAAAATAAGACTTGGATTATCTTGAGACAACGTTACATTTTCTACCAAACCAATCACAATGCAGACTGTAGATAAAAGTAATAATTAACTGTTTAATATTCAGAAATGAGTGCAGCTATTTATCACGATACACTGCTGTTTTCAATTATTCTTCTGCTCGATGTAATGATCTCTAAATTTTAAATGTTTTTTAATTAGTTTTTCAAGCCCTGCTGCTCCTCGTCTGATTCTTTTATGTAAATCCGTTTTATAACAAACCCACAAAAACTGCGTCAGCCTCAGCCCACTTCCTGCGTGAGTGGTTTCCAAGGCCCTCAAAGCCTTTTGTTAAAGAGATGAAAAGTGAGTCCAGAAGCAGAGAGAGCTGCAAACAATCCAGAAAACCAGGATCACCTGAGCCCAGTTCATGGTTTTTGTTTTCATACCCGTGTGTGCTTGGTGAGAGGAGAATCTGAGGTCTATCAAAGTAGGAAAATGCAGCAAACACTGACCTGATGCTGCACTTTTGTCTGAAGGTGGGAAAACTGATGTTAGATGCAAGATCTGTTTGATGTAGTACAGTAAATAAGGACACAGAAGCTCTTCATCTCACATGTCGTCTCAGGTTCCCTTAAAAAAGCCTCTTTAGTGTCTGGATCATTTTATCTTTAATCAGTATGCTGATAGGTGTTTTATAACAGTCACAAGAAAAAAAATGAGCTTATCTTCTTGTTCTGTTTTATGTTCTGTCTTTGTCAGATGTAGTTGTAGCCACTCTACCACTAAAATTTTAGCTCAGGTCCAAGGCTGTAAATGAATCTGTGTAACCAGTTTGTTTAATATATGTAAAAGAATGGCAATGTGCTGCTACGTTAAAAGACTTGCCCTCTCAAAATTAGAACTATCTCCAGAGTAAATGCTGTACTTTCAAACTCAGACCTGGAGGAAGTCGTGCATGTGCGTCCTCATTGGCATTAATGAAAAGTTATCCTTTCACCTCCGGCTGGTTCAGAAAGCAGGAATTTGACTTCTTTCTGGTTTTAGCAGCCAGATCACATCACCCTTATCCTGGCTTTTCACCATTGGCTTCCTGTGCATTTCGGAATTGATTTTAAGATCTTACTGATTGCCAAATCAAACACGAGGAGCTACCCAACTGCTCCCTTATTCCTTCCTTGTGAATAAAGGAGCAGCTGAAAGTAGCTTCTTCTACTGATTACTTTTAAAGCTCATCTGTCTTGCCCCCAAATTACACAGCAGAATTATTGTCATGTTCTAGGCACCACTTTCCCAAGAAACATTTGCAGCTGTGCAGGGTTGCTGTTTTCAAGTATGACATCTTGGATATCAAGTTGGTATCCTGTTCAATGTTTTTTTAATTTTAGTGTAAGTGCCAGGCTTAAATTACATACATAAGGCTCTTTGCCATTGCCAAACAAGAGGGGTTTCTCCCCCTTCCTTATAAGCAACCTAAAATAAAACTGCAACAATTTGGAAAAAAAATAAAATTACTGCTCAGCCTAAAGATAATAAGACTCTGATTGAGTCCTGTGTCGTCCTCTAATATTTCTGCATAAAAGCCTCTGCTTGTGCAAAATATGTGCAGGAAATTACTTTTATTATCACATATTTGGGGGATGAAATTTTTACATTTTTAATAAGCAGCTGCTAACTTATCATTTTTTTAAATGTAATTTTGCTATTTCTAATTTTGACATTGATCTTGATGTTTTTTATTTGGTTGTCTTTTGGGGAAAAAATGAGTGTGAAGAAGGGATTGGTGAATGAATGAGATTCAGTAAACACAAAGATGTGATTACATGACTAACCTGCTGCTGCTGCTGCTGCTGCTGCTGAGAGGTCTGTTTGAACAGAGTACTTATTTGAACAGGTGCCAGCTCTCACACTCACCTCATATCATCACACAGAAGAGGGACTCGTGATCGATAAGGAAGCAACGCAGGTGTTTGGTTCTTTAAAAGAACTTCAGAAGCTGACTTCTTTCACACATGCAAGTAAACAGTAAACAGTCAGTGGCCATGATCCTTCGTGATATTTTCTTCTCTATGTTTATGTCTTTTCACATTTCGTAATCTTTCCTTCTCTAATTGACACTCAAGTCATGTTTTGTTCACCGTGAACTCCTGATGTTTGATTTTTATTCTCTGCAGGTTGAGGTGAGAAGAAGAAGGCCATGCAGGTGGTTGCATTGATTCTGCTGTCTGTTGTTGCAGCCAGTGATCGGGTCTTGAGGTTGGGTAAATGTCCCCAGCCTGCTGTTCAGGCCAACTTTGATACTGACAGGGTGAATACTAAAGTTCTTTTCTTTTTCCTTTGCTGCTATTAATGTTGCAGGAATTATGGCCTACAGTTTCAGTCATACTATCCCCAAGGGCCTATTTTTCTGAACGCTAAATGTTAATTACTGACTCTGTTTTATACTTACTGTGTGAAATCTTTGAAATATTGTGCTTCTTCTGCATTACCTTGGTAAATAGTATGAGATCCAGAAGTTCCCCACAAGCTTACAGAAAGGCCAACTATAGCCTACAGAGTCCAGGGGTCACTGAGGTCCTTAACACTTAGCTTCTGTGAGGAGTTCAAATATCTATATTTAGATTTTACATTTCATTTTGAAAATATTTTTATTCTTAAGAAAACTTCTGCTAAAACTCAAAATACACATGGTCCTTGAATTGTAATAATTCAAGTTTTTTTTTTTATTCTTCAGACTACTACTTCATCCTACTGGAAACAGCATTATCATACATATCACCAGCATATCAACTGTTTGCTAACGTTTTTTAAATCCTCATCATACACATTTTTGCACATGCTTGAAGAAAACTTCTGCCTCATGAGCACACAGGGTCACGGGCTTAACCATTGTACTGTGTCAGAATCATACAGAGCATTTTGCAAAAACCACAGTTTGAAAAGTGAGACTATAATTAAAAGAAAGTGTATGACTAGAATGAATTTTTATTTTGTGTTTTATTTTATTAGAGATGATGGAACCATTAATTCCATCGTCAGCTCTGCCAGAGTCAAGGACCCTGCTGAGCCTTCCAAACGTGAGGTCTCCTTTAACAGTAAGGACATCTCAGTCGAAGTCACAGACTCAGATGTGCAACTTTGAAGTCCAGTCATGACAGATACAAGTGAGCCAGATATTCCTGCTGCTTTCACACTTCAGCCCATATCTCCTGCAGACCCCCAGGTCCCTACTGGGTTCTGTCCACCAACTATGTCAGTCACTCTCTGGTCTACGGCTGCACCGACTACGGCCTGTTCCACATGGAGCTGTCCTGGATCCTGAGCAGGGAGCCCACCCTCTCTAAGGAGACCCTTGAAGAGCCCCACAGCATCCTGTCCTCTGTCGGAATCAGCATGGACAACATGGTCCCCACCAACCAGGACGAGACTTACTGCGGCCCAGTGAACCAGTAAACATATGCTCCTATTTCAGCTCACATGCCTGTGAGACAGAGGACACACTGTTCCATGCAAGTGATGATTATATGCAAAGACAATGCAACAGTAAAGCTCTGAAAAGAAATGCATTTTGCGGTGTCTGTTTTTGCAGTACAAACACAAACTGCAGCTTTTTAAAATGCAGTGTTGCAAATTAGGATTTAAATGCCAATTATGCCCAGAAAAATAAAAGTCCCAATTTCTGTTTCACTTTCACCACTTTCCCTTTTAAATTTACTTACTGCTGATGGGAATAGACTCCTTCTTAAAAGCATGTTTTTAGCCTTCTTCCCAGTCCCTGGTTAATTTCAAAGCTGCAAAGTTAGCTGTCAGTGACATGAGGCTTTTTTTTTCATAATCCAACTTAATAATACACTTTATTTTTATTGCCACTTCACAATCAAAGTGCTCCATAAAGGAAAACAGACTTTTTAAACCCAGTTTCACCACCATTAAAGCAGCAGCATTAATATTTGAAGAAAGTGAAGGGAAAGATGCTGAGGATGAAATCTAATAAATGAGCAGTTTCAGTTAAGCAATTCAGACATAAAGTGTAAACAATTCTATAGAACAAGGTCAAGGAAACTAAAGAATGGAGCGAAGCAAAGTCATTTAAAGCCTAATTTTAAAATACTTCACTAATATACACAAGCATGCGACTTTGCCAACCACTTAAGAAGCTTTTTATTTTTTTATTGTTTATGTTCTTTATGTATCTGTAAAATGCGACTCCACCCCAACTTAGACACAAACATTCACCAGTTTGTTCCCTGCCACGCTAACACACAATGTTAAAGATAGGAAATAATTTCCTATGCAAGAATCCTTAAAGATGCACATTTGTTCAGTTGTGTGTTAGCGTTGGAGGCTGTATATTGACACACTACTTACAAAAAGAAAAGGAATACAGTTAGCACAATTCACATTTATTGGTGCAGCAATACAAATTATATTATAGCAGCATTTAAATCAACCATTAGGTACAAGTTTTTTGCATTGACCTTGCTGTGATGAACAGCACATGTTTACTCGTACATCACTCTGCAATAATCTACGTCCTGGTTGGTATCAAGCAGCTCATCCACACTGGCTCCAAAAGAGGACAGGGTGCTCTGCAGCTCCTCTAGGGTCTCCTGAGGAAGAGTGGGCTGCCTGCTCAGGATCCAGATGAACTCCCCATGGACCACACCAAAGTCAGTGCAGCTGTAGACCAGGGCATAGTTGTCGTAGTCAGTGGAGAGAACCCAGTACGGGGCAGGGGGAGAGTCTGGACGTATTAAGAAAATGTTCAAAATTTTTGCTTTATTTAAAGCCACAACTAAGCTGCAATTTAAAATGTTGAAACCATGATCTGTGTATAACAAAAAAAAAAGGGTACCATACTGTCAAAGAAGGAGACCAGCAGCTTGGCAGGCTCAGACAGGTCTGCGGGCTTGGCGGTGCCACTAATGCTGTTAATGGTGCCATCAGGACTAAAACAGATAAAAAAAAATACCCTTTAGCAACAGAAACTCACACTTTTTAAATTCCAATTGTAAAAAGTCAAAGAGTTATTTATTCTTTCAAAGCACTTTTTATCTTTTTTTTAAATTATTGATTCATTTGCAATATTCAAATTCTTTGTAAAATAAATGTTGGTGAGTTGTAAGCAGTGAGTGATTTGTTATTTCTTTAAAGGGTGTGCTGTTCTCTTCATCAGAGAACAGCACACCCATTTACTATCAGACTAGCTTGTTTTCTTTTATTATTATTATTATTATCATCATCATCATCATCATCATCATCATCATCATTATTTCGGTTTAAATAAAATACCGTTTCAGAATGAATCCATCTTGTGTGTAGACTTGTTCATTTACTGGATGTGCACTATGGTAAAAACTAGACCGTGTCTCCCCTAAAATATTTTCTAGACATGGTCTGGGTTATATAGAATTAAGTATTTACTGTGTGTGATATTATAAATCCAAGAAGAAACTGACTGAAGAGCAAGACTGAGAGGACACAGTCGCAGTTACAAATCTGTCTGCTTTTTCAGCACCACAGACAGCACCACAGCACCATGGATATATTCATACCTATATCATCTACAAATATTCCAGAAAAACACTCTGACTCGTGCAAACATGATTTGGATAACAGATCGGTAAAGCAGAGCACACTGACAAAATCAGCTCTCTGCCTGTGTACTCTCTGGCACTGAAGTACTCACAGCAGCTCCCTGTTGAAGACACCAACAACTTCTGGGCTGTCCAGGCTGTAGGTGGCAGTGCAGCACTGGCCCTTCTGGTAGGTGTGTGGCAGTCTCTGGATTTCATACCATTTACCAAGATACTGCAGAGGAACCAGGTGAAGTTGAATTAGGTTTGTTTGTGAGGCAGATGTGCACACATCAGTATGGAAATTGCAGTTTATCCTAATGAACATAAATGAAAATATAGCCCCATAGGACACAATGAAGAGTTTGGTATTTACCCTTGCAGCATCAAATTTCTCTTGAACGGCAGGTGTGGGGCATCTTCCTGGCTTGAAAACCTGAGCGTTGGCTGACAGAACGGACAGCAGAGTGAGGGAAATCACCTGGATAGCATTCATTTTTCTCAACAACCGGTAAAGAACAAAATAGATATATATGTATACTTTTTCAGCTTTTGAAACAAAGCATCAAGAACAGGAGTTACTCGTGGGTGTTGCTTTCCTGTTTTACTGGGAAGCAGTGAAGTTCACCGTTTTGATTGCATGTTTATAGACCTGTCAGTCATCAGCCCCACCTTCCCATTAGCATGTGAGGTTATTTTGAGGAAGCAGGTGTGAGATGTTTGACATCTGTTCCCATTTGCTCCACAAAAGGGGCCTCTGACAGAAAGATTAGTTTTACATAAATATTAGATAAGTGCAGTACACAGAACTTGGCTGTTGAGTAACAGTTTGAGAAAAATATAGTAGGAGTCAAAGATGATTGTGTATGATATAAGATGGTTTTAGTGTCTAATATACCTTTGATTGATACTTCTCCATCTAGAGACTGCAATTGCTGTGCAGAGGAGATAAGGACAGCAAAAGATTGTCTGAACTTAACTGTAGAGACCTAGACTTTGAGGATGTAAGGTCAAAAACTGTCTTCCAGCTTCCAGTTTGATTTCCTGGACACTGTATGTGTTTTTGTGTGTTTTTCACTTAAAATAAATACTGCCTTATCTCAGCAACAACTCTTCTCTGTGGACCTTGTATTATTTTGGATATGAAGAGTCAGATGTTTGTTCACCCACTACAAGCGGTTATCACAAGATTAAATAACCACTACAGATTTAATACTGTATTAGTTTTCTCAGATATAGCATAACATAAGCAATGAGGCTCATGTAATGAGGACATTCCCGTCAGCCTCAACTCAACCATGTTTGAGGCTAACTATAAATGAAAGCATGCTTTTTCTATTTTAATCATTTTAGAGACCAAACCCATTTTTATCCCAGGCTCTAACCCAGTTTATTTCTGCAGTAAGGCTAAGAACTTTAATACTGGACTCTAGTATAAGGTGTGACTCCTGGATCAAGGCTCAAGTGATCACTTGAGGCAGTTTTTAGAACCTCACCTGGCTCACCAGACCTGCAGATGTTGCCTCAGGTGTAATCAAGGATGGCATCCTTCATATTTCTGTGGTGTGTGACATAGGTGTTAACCTTAGCCATTAAATATCACAGTCATCAAAAAATCCACACACACACTCGCCTTTGTGTAAGACAGAAATGTTTGTTTTGACTGAACCTTAACAGGAACTGAAGCAGTTTGTTGATTAACTTTTGTTGGAATTTGTAACTATCCATCCTTTTCATTCCACTTATCTTTTTCAGGGTTTGGGAGGGGCTAACCCAGCTGCCACAGGGCAAGAGGTAGGGTACCCCCTGTACAGGTTGCCAGTCTGTTGCAGGGCTAACATGGAAAAGACATTTTAAACCTGTGGGCAATTCAGAATCACCAGTTAACCTAACCCCACTAAGCGCATGTCTTTGAACTGTGGGAGAGACACAGGGTGAACATGTGCACAGGTGAACATGTGTGTATATATATATAAATATATATACACACACACACACACGTGTATATATATATATATATATATATATATATATATATATATATATATATATATATATATATATATATATATATATATACACACACATGCATGTGTGTGTGTGTGATATATATATATATATATATATATATATATATATATATATATATATATATATATATATATATATATACATACACACACACTACATATAAAATGTCAGTCAGACTCTAATAACAATATGCCACTAATCAGCTTACATTTTATTTATGTTTCTTTTTTTAAAGTCTATCATTTTTATTGCTATGTTTGAGATCAGAGCTGTATTCATCATTGCAGAACAACATAATCTTTTATTGAACATATAAAAAGACCTATTTTGTCAGTAGCCTTGAAACAATATACCTGATGCAGCTCACAAAATTAACTTTATTCTCCAGATGAGCTAAGATCATTTAAACCTGACATTGTTTGGATGATCCCTGACCTCCAATCAGAGGCACAACAATGTCTTTTTTGGGATTCAGTGTTTAAGTTGAAATGCATAAAATCAGCACATTTTCATAGTATTTGTTGGGGAAGTCCTGCACAAACTGTTATTTCAGGGATTCTTGATCCTGAAGAATCCTACTACCCATTATCTCACAGTAATCAAGACCTAAACAAGATTTCCACCAGCCACAAAAGACGTAATGCTTCCAACTTAGAGGGATTACAGCTTCGGTACAGTCGTCATTTGTTGGGAAGAAGACAGGAAATGCAGGTGATCCGGACACCAGATTGTTGCTGTAATTAGAAGATGGATGGTGTCTGCACTGACCCAGTGAATTTATAGCCGGACCTGTTTCTCAAGGTTAAACCTGCTCTGATCCCTTTGCCTCACTGTGACTCCATAATACTGGGCGCAAGCAACTTGGACAGAAATCCCTTATAAAAAGCTTACCCCCAGGAGATTCCTAAATTAGCGGTTTAGATGTCCTAATGCTTTGTTCTCTTAATTCTTAAGTCCTTTATTAGTGTTGTTGTTTTTATTAAAAAACTTACTTGTCTCCCAAATCACTGCTTAAGCACACAAAAAACATGCTGACCTAATAAAAAATAAAACTCAGGAATACTAAATAATGCTGCTTCAGCTCATACATCTGATACTCTTAGTTTAGTATATTTCATCAAAGGATGTATAAAATAATATATTGCATTTTTTAATTTTTAAAATATGTTTTAACAAATATATCTTAAGTCCATTCCAATCCAATTTTATTTATAAAGCACTTTTTAAAAACAACAGTTTGACAGAGTGCTACACAAAGCAACTAAACACCACCCAGCAAAACAATTTTTTTTAAAAAGGCAATAGTAAATGCAAGGTAAGAACACACCACTCGCATTCTGAGTTAAAAGCCAAGAGGAGTAAAAATCAGTTTTAGGACATGTTTTAAAAAGATCCAAAGTTTGGGAGCTACAACTGAAAAACACTGATTGCTCCAGGTTTTGAGTCAAGTTTTTGGGGCTGTCAGGAGCAGCTGGTCCATGGACCTCCACAACCTTGAGGGGACGTATATAGTCAGCAGATCAGATATGTAAGATGGTGCTGATCCACGAACAGGGAGCCAGTGGAGGGAGGTCAGGATCTGGGAAATGTGCTTGCATTTCCAAGTATTGCTTAAAAGACTAGTATCAGCATTTTTGTGAACAAGGGAAGTATTGCTAAAGCCAAGGTAAAGTGCATTACAGTAGTCCTGACACGCTGTGATAACAGCATGAATAAGACGTTCAAAAACTTTTGAAAAATAAAGCAGATTGGACCTTGGATTAAAGCCTAAACTGGTAAAAAAAAAAAATAAATAAATAAAATAAAATAAAATTTGTTTTAACGACAGAATTTATCTCCTTATCTAGTTTTAAAGCACTGTCCAGTTTGACACCAAAGTTTGTTACTGTGGGTTTAACATACAGCTGCAGAGGGCCCAGGAACACAATGACCTCAGTCTTACCTTCACTAAATTCTAAAAAAAAATAAAGAAATAAGGCTATCCATGCTTTGATGTCCTTTAGACACTCCAGTAGTTGTCTAGGGGAGCAGACATCAATTCTTTTTATGGGCATGTAAATTTGGGTGTCATCGGCATTAAAAATGGTTAAAGCAGACAAAAAAAGCTTAAGTGACAGAAAAGTAAAATGTTTACCTCCTTCACTTTGATACAGTACATTAATAAATATGAGTAACTTCCTCAAAATGGCTCACTGTAAACAGTGGTACTTGTGAAATGAAGATTAGATAACAATCTGGTTGAGTTAACCTGTTAATCTTATATGAATTAAGAAATATTATTTGGACCCTTTCTATGTCCTTAGAACTAGTGCATGGAACCAGCTGATTTACCCACAGGAAGGTTTCAGGCTTGCCTTGCCCCATGGGGTAAGACCAGCACACCTGGTGCTCACCAATGAGCCAACACCCCTGACCTGGCTCAGGGTGGAGCCCCAATACCCCTATCCTGACTCCAGAGTGGGGTCCCAGTACACCTGGCAAAGTAAGATGGTCCGTCACTCCAACAAGTCTGCATCATCATAGGGTCTTCAGCTGAAGTCCCTTGAGGTGCTTCAGGCATCAGACCAGGATGCCTCATGGACACCTCCACATACAAATGAATAAATTACCTGAATGTCACTGCTGATCACATTATATTCATTATGTTTCTAAACATGACTTAATTCTTTTCTGCACAGTCTTCAAAAGCAAAACATCACAGTGCCTTTCTGTTAGACGTAAGATAATCACCTCAATGAAAAAAACAAAAAAGTGGAAACATTCTTTAGAGAATGATAAGTCAGGTCCAGATTAAAGAAAATATTTGATACTGAGAACAAGCCACAATCTCAGAAAATGAAGTACCTGATTGTACCTTTAGGGTTACAAAAGCTTGGTCTAAGGTGCTGCCACTGTACCCTTGACAAGAGGTACTTATTTGTATCCTTGTGGTTTTTGCTTTATGGAGACCAGTATGAAATCTATGGTGATAAAGCAGCAGTTTTAAAAAAATAACAAAAATTTATATTTCCTGTTAAAAGGGATTTTTTTTTCTCCCCACCATTACTAAGTGTTTGCTCACAGGGGATTGACTGATCATTGGGGTTCTCTCTTTGGAGTCTTTACCTGCCTATATATAATTATTGGGACAAAAATGACCAAAGCTGCATATATACTACACATTGTGACGCTTCAAATTGATGCAATATTCCCCTCCACAGCCTGCAGCCCACTGTTTTAAAGAACACTTGTAAGCCATTTTTTTAATGCTTAAGTTTACATCTATTTATAAAATAAATAAAATTTAGAGTAATGTACTGCAAAAATTTTTAAAAAATTATTTAACAATGTCTGTCTTTTATCTTATGCAATTTTTGGAATGTATTTTACAGTTTTTGTTCCCTATTGTGATAAAAAAACAAAACTGTATTGTGTATTGGGGACACACGTTGTCCCAACATTTCAGTGTAAGGAAGTAGCGACAGTACATCAATCAACAAACCTATTAGGGTATGTGAGAGGTTTTATTTTGCTGCATTTAAACAATTTAAATAATTTGATGTACGGTGCTTAACAAATTTATCAGACCACTACCCAATGTAAGGTTTAAACAGCATTGGTAATTACTTACTTGCATTCCTGAACAGAAAAAATCTAAGTGGTTGAATGTTATGCTTGATTAATTTCTGACTTTTCAGAGAAGTCCAGGATGTCAGCTCAAACTTGGGCATAAAAACATTAATTCAGGTTATTTCCCTAATTAGCAACAATATAATTTTTACTTTTAAACAAGTTTTTGACAGATTTCTAAAATATTTGTTTTTCTTGCTCATATGAGACATGGTTAAGCACTTTGTTTTTACAAGCTGGCAAGCTACTGAAGATATGATCAACCTTTTCCTGGAGGAGAGCAAGAGAGCAGTGAGTCACTGCGACATCAACTTCACACCTGAACGTCTGTTTGTAATAAAGTGTAAATGCTGAGATAAAACCTGTTTTCTTTCTCTTTGAAGGCTTTGGGAGTTTGAATTGGAAGATTTAGATGACAAAGAAGCCAAACCTCTTCTGAAACTAGGATTAGAAAACTGACATTAAATAATTTGTTTGTTGTAGTAATTTGTAGATTTATTAATTTTTTATTATGTTCACATAACCTCTAAACAAAACTGCACTTCATATGTATTTTTTTTTTTCAGGTGTGGGCAGTGAACAACATAATAAAATGAGGGACACTGAGTTTCAAGCCAAGATGCTCCTCAAGTTTCCAGAAGACATGCCTCCTAAATTTTGGTGAGTCATGTTTGACTTAAAGTTATTAGAAGCTAAACCACAGTGTTTCAGTATTAATTTGAACAGGCTTAAAATTATTATAACTTTAATCACCACACAACCTAAACTCCTCACTATGGTCAGAAAATACATTGAGATCCTAAAACAGAAGCAGCTGGAAACACAGACCTCCAGACTGCTCACTGCACAGAAAGTGGTGATAGAGGTAGTTTGTAGAGTGCGACAGGGCTTCTGGGAGCTTCCCCTCACCCCCTCTTGAACATGGCGAGTATACGTTCCACTAGTCTTACAAAGGCCACTTTGAATCGAGTCTCAAAACTCTCACAGCAATGGAAAGCCAGTTCATCTTCTTCTGCTTTACCAGAGCTGACATTATCCAAACCATCCTGACAGTAATCAGAGATAAATTCCCACCTGAGATTCTGCTCAGTGATATTGCAAACTTTGCACCAGTACTGCTCAGTACAATTATTGATGTGGCAAAGAGCCACATTTGCAAGATCTTTCAGCTCCAGATCCCCATTGAGCTAGATTATCACACACCTGCTGCTCAAGCCCCAACAACAGTTCAGCTGTTGTTCAAAATTCAATTGACTTAAATATTCTTGGAACTGAGGAAGACCCAACAAGCCCAGAAAATAAAATTAATGTGGTCCCACCAAGTTCTCCTTCACACCCTGCTTGAAACTCCATCTGTGTCTTAGGTTCAAGTTGCAAAGTAGCCTCCTCGTGAAACTATGTGTGTGTGTGATTGGGGGGTTCCTCAAGCCATTGAGGAACCCCCGTCTGAAGTTGTACTAGATCTCAATATTACAGAGAATCTTAAATCCAAGAAGAAAAATAAGAAAGGCTTCTTACAAAAACTCCTCAAAACTCTGTGCTCTTGCTGTGCCAGTCCTACAGCAACTGAGTGATTCCTATCAGCCCCTTTATCTCCGCCTTCTTTCCATTTTCTCTCTCTTTTTTCTGTTTCCCTCACCCCAACCAGTTACAGCAGATGGCTGCCCCTCCCTGAGCCTGGTTCTGCTGGAGATTTCTTTCCTTTTTAAAGGGAGTTTTTCCTCCCCACCGTCGCCTAGTGCTTGCTCACAGTGGATCATTTGATTGTTGGGGTTTTCTCTTTCATATTGTATGATCATTATCTTATTCCTCCTTCCCTCTTTGTCTCCTGCTATAGTCCACCTTCACTTCATCATTACTCTACAAAAATCAAATTAACAACCAATCAATATTTCTGTGTGTGT
Organism: Pterophyllum scalare; assembly: GCA_024447675.2. Lineage (NCBI taxonomy): Eukaryota > Metazoa > Chordata > Actinopteri > Cichliformes > Cichlidae > Pterophyllum > Pterophyllum scalare. The sequence continues at coordinate 2,685 of JAMQGT020003685.1, read as the reverse complement.
GCATCTGTGATTACAGAATATTTTTCCTTCACATGTTTATAAGAGTCTTTTAGGATTTTCAAATGAGCTCCACAACTCCAGTAATTGTTCTGAAAGTTTGCATGATGTTTTTGCAGTGATCAAATCCTCAGCGGTCTACTTAGAAACAGAGCTGTACTGGTCTAACATAAAATTATCAGCCTGAAGGAATGTATTATTAAAAACATCTCTTTAGATAAAGACTCATGTTTTATAGAATATGTATAACTTTTTTAAGCATCACTCTATGGACATGTCAGTTTTCTCTGTCCATGGCCTTTAAAGAAATATTCAATCTGATCTTTTCGTCTTCTTCTTCAGAACTGCTTTAATTCTTCATGGCACAGATTCAACAAGGTGCTGGAAAGATTCCCGAGAGATTTTAGTCCATATTGCCATGGCATAATGTCACCTTCACATCCATGATATGATTTGAGTGCAGTGAACTCATGTTCAAGTCATGTTCAAGAAACAAATTTAAGGTACATACTTGCACCTGTCTCTGTACAGGTATATTATATAGCTCAGATGGTTTTGATTAAAAACAATAGTTTAATAGTCGACATTCTTTTGTAGTTCTGTGAGTTGTATAATTAAGATCCAGCTGAATACTTGGTTACATTTTCCTGTTTCTCTGTGCAGAACAGGGCCTACTGTCTGCTGCAGCCTGAAGGCAGAGTTGGCTTGCTAAGGCTGGGGTGCCTGCCTACTGCATATGGGGTGGTGGGTCTAGAAGGACAACCACTGATCCCTGCTGAAGCTGTCAGCGTACTAGAGTGTGTAGCCGATCTGTAGCACAGCTGGCCCTGGCCTTGGAGTGTGTCTTCTATTCCTTCTGCAAGTGGGACAGGGGACTGTTTCCACTTTAACTTCTGCGTGTCAGATGCTATAGCTAGGACTCTTTCCATTTGGGGTTACTGTTTTGTCTAATAAATTACATCAAAATAATTTCACAATATGTCATCTTTTGCCCACAGCTGGGACTGTTGCTCAGACTTAGTCTCTGTGTGTTATGGTAAATTGAAGTGAATTTCCTGCAAGAAACTTTCCTTTACAAGAAAAATGAAGAGTTGTAGAAGAATTACCATGTCATATGTTGAATGTATTTTCCTATTAATTAAATCAGCTAAATTACGATAGAAAAAAAACTTAAAATATAGTTATAATCTGCAGTGTAATCACTCCTGATAAGCACTCATACTGATGATGTGACTTCTATCATTTCTAGGGGAGAATTTGGCCGATTAAGGAGCTGTGAAGTTAACAAATTACTAACATCTCATTTGTGGATTTTACCATCCTTTGTCAATTTATATATACATTTATATATAAATAAATGCATAAAAGTTTGTATTCTTATCTGTTTGCATGTGCATACAATAAACAGGCAAGGTTCTCAACTGTAGTTTCTCTCAACTGTCCGGAGGCTCGTTGCCTTCATGCAAAGTATTACAGAAGCACCGCACTGTCCTGCTCCACTTCATGTCTGTTCTTTATTAAAATGTCCTACCAGCTCTTCACCTGTCACAGCCCCCCTCCTCCACACCGGGCATTAAAGAAAACATCATTCCAAGAAGTGCAGGCCCATGCTGTAAGCGGCTGGTGAGCACAAACTGTCAGATTAAGAGGTCTGAGAGGATGATCTGGCCAACATTTAGTCGGATTTCTGCCAAATTACCACCAAGTATGTTTGGGTCAACCCTTTGGCACCCTGTGGAGAGCAATACTTCTAACATTCAAAATAGACATGTGAACAAACAACAAAAACAGGACTGATCTGTGGGATCTTTAAAGTCTACAATCTGCACCATGCATTTTCCCTACAGGTGGCCACAGAGCAGCTAAGGAGGGGATGGTCATTTAACTACTGGAAAAGGAAGCTAAGCATTTAGGTGTCTTAACTATGGCCTAAAGTGCTAACAAGGGATTAGTGAGGTGAACGTTGAAAGAGGTTTAGCACTCCATGCTTAGGGCCAGTGCTGCTTCAGTAATTACACATCAGTTGCAAGGTGCAGCAAGTGGTTGGATGGGAGATCATAGTGATGTCAGGACAGGGAGGGCTTACCACAGGAGATAAGGCCAGCTAATGGAGATGAAATGAATCAGTATTTAACAAGTCTTTTTTAGTTAAGGCAGTTAGCTGGCAGCAGACTGAACTCAATTGGCCGGAAGTCCTAGGAGGCCATTTAGTTGGAAGCGAAAGAGGGAAAGAGTAGGTTCTGTGAGCTCTCCAAAGGGTTTTTTTTTTTTTACATTTTTAACTTGATTTTAATTTAGTGTCTTTTTTATTTTTTCTGGAACTGGGACATCAGCATCCTTGGTCTCTGCTCAGCTGTGTGTGAACTGGAAGGTAGGTGAATGAAAACATCCTCTTTGGATATTTTACTCTCTGGTCTTTGATTTAATCTGTCCTTTTCTGTGCAACTATTTTATTTCTTTAAATGTCACAAACTCAAAAATGTTATAGGTTGTCCTGTCTTTTTTTTTATATTTATTTCATCCTGTTTCGTATAATATTCAGCTTTCAGTTTGAATTTGCCGTTCTGCTTTGGCCTCTCTGTCAAAGCACTCTGTAAAAGTGCTATACAGATGACATTACTATTACATTATTATGAAAACTAAGCAATGGCAGGTTGTGTCTGGTTCTCGTTCCATTACGTATTGCTT